>SKCR01027440.1:0-172906 GCA_019454045.1 Zanthoxylum bungeanum
TTAAATCTCTCAGAGGTAGGCGTTTAAAAATCAAATTAAGCTTTGCCAACATTATTTTAAAAAGAATAATAAAAAAATAACCAAGTTCTTTTGAATCATTAATTTTACAATGGTAAAAAATAATGGTGTGAATTGAAATTCTTTTTCAGTATAATTTTATGCATAATACAACTCTTAGGATAAACGACTTATTGTATCCAATGGTGTAGTTAGAAAATTGATTCAATAGGAATAAAATTTGATTTTCATAAAAAAAAAGTGACAAATATTCTTCATTTTAACGAAGACAGAGTAAAATATTTCGCTTATAAATCCGACTTTTCATTAATTTATATGACACATTATAAATTTATCCCCGCAAACCTATATATGGCATCTTCACTTATTGTATCCACCTTATAATTTTAGCCTAGTCTAAAATCGAATCCTAATTAGCTTCATCACTAATCTATTTTATTGAGAATGGTCTTCATTTGATTCTAATCATGATCAAAGATTTTCCATTCAATTTCTATCATGATTCTAATTTCATCTTGGGCAAGTCTACAAAAGTTTTTCATGTAAAATGTTGTAAAAATAAAATTTTAAACTTTAGTCAGGTTGGCTCCGTCTGAGTATTTTTCAATGGAAGAAATTAATTGATTCAAATATACGGGATTTTAACTGTTTGATATTGTGGTTTTTAAACTATAATAATAATACTAATAATTTAATATCAAAAACTTATTATTATTATTTTATTTATTACTAAATAATTAATAATAATAACAATAATAATAACAATAATAATAATAATAACAATAATATTATTATTATGTAGGTATTTTACCGCTAAATCTAGAAATAAAATATTTCCGTAGGTATTTTGTCACGAAAGTGTAGCGCCAATTTATGACACTTCATTTATTATCGATGGAGAATTCGTCAATATTTTGACGCTATATTTTTACATACAATTATTTTGATAAGCGTCAGTAATTTGTTGGTAATTATCGATCAAAAATTTTCCATCGCTAAATTGAGATTTCTTTTAAATAGTAAATATGGATCTTATATAATAATTTTGACAAAAATAATACATATGTTATTGATTCTCCATCGTACGAGTACAGGAAAAAACTATCTTAACCCCTAACTCAGAGCGTTATAGCTCAAAAACTATAATTTTTAAACCGCAATACCAAACGCAACGCAACCCTTATTTTCAAAATATTCATATCATTAAATTGCTAAAATATGAGATAAATATTAAATGTTTAACTACCATTGTCATTTATTATTCAAATTTTTTATTTGACCATACCTAATAAGTGCATGTATATACAGCCGCCTCCATTTTGGACATGCATTAAGATCTTATTAAGACTCTTAAATTAGATAGATACATCACAATTAACACAAAGCCTGAGATTTCTAGAACCCTATTAAGACTCTTAAATTAGATAACCAAGTGTTTGTGGCCCTAAAACTAAAACTAGTTAGTTGTTGCAAATGAATCAAACAAATTAACACAGAACCTGACAATTGAAATGGGTTACATGCTTAATAAGTGCAAACTTACTTAAAGTCATTCTTACTCCATATAGTTAGTAAGTCTTAAGTCAGATTTCTCAAGATTTTTGAGTATTGTTCTCACAACCTTCGCGTCTTGTTTTCAATGTTTCGGGTATGGTTCTATCTGCTTAAGAGCCTTGTTCTCACCCCTTTGAGACTTACTTAATAATGATCCGACAAGTAAAAATTAATCTCTATAGAAGCGATAGGGAGACAATTAAATTCTCTTCTTCTTTATAATAAAATAATATGATATAATATGTAAGAACATGACTTAAACCTTCTTTAAATTTATGAAAAGACGGTTACATCCAGGGTCAGCTCTAATATATTCCGAGTCTAAGGCGATTTTTATATTTTGAGACTCTTGATAATATCGTAATATTGTAATAAAAAAAATTAGAACCCTTAGTCATTAACTTATTTTGATACTATAATAAAAAAAAATTAGGAGCCATAGACAGGCGCCTCCTCGCACACCTATGCCGAAGGCCGGGACTAGTTACATCAATGTCATTGTGTCGTTTGGAGGGTTTACAATTGTTCCCTACATGATATGGTCGTTGAAGCTTCTATTCATGCACCTAAGCATATGGCCATATTGGTGATGTTATTATAGCCATCTGGGCCAGCTTCTGTGAAAATGATATGAAACCCTAATGGGGGTAAGGGTTAGGGTTCCGGGTCAATGAAATTAAAGTTCTAACACTACGTTTCTTCCACGGTACAAATTGTTCAAGTTTTTGATGGGATCTATTTTATTTTCTAAATTAATCTATCTAGGTGCATGAATGATGGGTATTCAACTTGTTTAGGCCTCAACATGGCTATATTTAGATAAATGAAAATTCGAAAAAAAATATGGAAATAAAAGAGAGAGTGATGATTTGGAGATTCAAGAGACTAAAGTGGATGATATAGGATGTAGGTTATTGGTGATAATTTGTTTTTGTTGTGTTCAATAATAATCGACTGTTAAAAAAATAACTAAATATTTGGTAAACTGACCTATTTTTTAAGAAAATAAAATTATATATTTTGACTCCTTAGTGTACATGTTTTTAATTTTTCATCTGTAAGTTTGTAATTCCTTTAATTTTGGTTTCTATTAATCAAAATCTTTATTTCACCCCTACTAAGTTAAAGGATCAATTCTTTGGATGGTGAACCAAAAAAAAAAAAAAAAAAAAAAAACATAACCCGACTTGCAATGTGTTAAGTATAAGCTACTGCGTATAAGGTTATAAGCTTCAACCTGCCCATACGAGAAAGTAAATAAGAGGTGATAAAAGGATTACAAAATCTTCTTTTATTTTTTTTATTTTTATTTTTTATTATTACGAACCAATAAAACATTAAATATTTTTTAATGAAAGATTATAAATTACTTCTAACTCTTTCATTTTCACTCAAAAAATCAATCCTTCATTGAATACACCCGATCAGCTTTGACAATATTGTTGATGATCAATTACATAATGAGTACGTATTGATTTTATGGAGATATTTTAATGAAAGGTGCTGATGGTCTATTTTTGTTCAGGGAAGAACAATCGACACAATTACAACATAGAAGTTTTCTAATGTTTTGATGGGGTTATTTGCTGTGGAAGTGCGGTTCGGACGAAATCATAAATTTAAAATTTTTAAAATTTTTGAATAAATTAGCCAATATCGTATATCTATAATTTATTCATATTTTATCTAAACATATTATTCGATATCAAATAACGTCTTAATTAATAATAAAAACATTACGAGACTTTTACGGAAATGATTTTCCATAAAATAGTATAAAATACGTTTTCGACTAAATCGACCAACCGAGACCACACGGGCGCTGCCCAAGTCAGCCCCAATAATATTTGGGCTGTTTATGGGCTGTCAGTTATCAATTCACTGTTTGGGCAACTTTTACCTGGTAAGCTCAAAACTCACAGAATAAAGCCATTTTTCGCAATTTTCACTTATTTTCACTTTGAAATAATTTATGGGAATTATCCTAACTCCCAATACACCTCCAAATGACATATTTTCATCACAAAAATTTCAAAATTTTTAGGTCTAAAATAGTGAGCAAAATTATCATTTTTCATGCTTTAAATTCAATTTTCTCAAGACTAATCAAAATAATCTTACACCAAATCAAAGTCACCACTAATAAAGAACTCGAGAACAATTCTAGGCATAACAAGAGTGGTTATTACACTTTAGAATGGAAACTAAGTTGTCCAACAATAAATTGAACACAAATTACATTAATTTAGTTCAAAGTATATCTATAAATACTCAAAGCCACTCAATCCATTATCCAAATTAAAAAGCCCCAAATTTGAGAAATAAAAGAAATCCTAAAACAATTCTAAGAACTCAAGAACAAGAAAAATAAATTTTCTAAGCTTAAGAATATTGAAGATTACCCCAAAATCTTCAAATTTCCTTAAGTTTGATTATTAATTCAACATTTTCCTTTTGTCTCTCAAAGAACACTTTGAAGCTCCAAAAATGGATATCATTTTCGGCCATCACCCACCACAGAGAAAGAGAAAATATTTTTCTTATTATTCATGGAAGTGGTGTTAGTTGTGTGTGTGTGGGGGGGGGGGGGGTATAATGGTGATATGAAAAATCAATTTATTTATCAAATAAACAGTTAAATAATTAGCATGACACTTGACATTTTATTTAACCATATCCTACATTTAATATATATTAAATAAAAAATTATTTCACACTTGTACAAATTATAATAATAATAATTCAATTCATTAATTGAATTAATAATTACTAACTTTACAAGTGTCAAGCTTGTCAATTAATGTGTATTTAATCTACGATCATATATGTATTCTCTATATTTTGATAGAACCAGACAATTTGACTCATTTCAAAATCAGAGAACACACATTTGCTAAAAGCTTATCCGAATCTATAATAGGTTTTATAAACCAGTATACCAAACTGCGATCTCAGCAAATTACAAACTCTATGGCCATTCCAAAACGGAACGCCACTTCGCATTCTTATCCAAAATGCACTGTTTAATATAAACATTAACCAACAAATCTTTAATTTTTCAATTAATGTGACTAGAGACAAGTTTCTTTATAATCTACAATAGATTGTTGAAAATAACCTTTCTCATTTTCAGACAATAAAGGTCAAACCATTAATAAGCTAACTTTGCTTTTGCTGCGCAAACCATTTGCACATTTTATGAACAATTCATAAAAAAAGCTCAATCAAGTTCAAAAATTGATTGTAGTAAGCTATGAATAATTTTAGATCTATGATTTTGTAATATTTCAGATATTTTTTCAGAACGATTCTAGAAGATTTTCGAATTGAATTTTAGAATTTGGAGCACGATGTTATCCAAAAATAAGACTTTATGTGTTGGAAAATAGATTGGAATATTTTTAAGTGAAGTTTCGAGTTGGAAAACGCGTGGTTATAAGAACCGGTTACGTGATTTCTGATTTTATCGTTAAACACGTAAATATTTCTTGTTTCGGCTATAAAGATAGCAAACGAACTCCGCGTCCGCTGATTCTTAAACCATCAGACTCTATTTCTTAAGACGATCAACTTTTGTGTTGAACACTTTTTGAAATTTGCATCATAAGAGCTTCAAAAATACGAATTTCCGTGAAAACCCTATGACAGGGGCCTGATTGTAATTTTCGGGGTCAGAATGTAATTTTCAAAAACTTTCTTATAAATACCCTTAAGTTTCTTAAATTGAGAAAAAGAAAAATCTTCTCAAAGACTCACACTCAACCCCCAATCCCCAAATGGCGTATTGGAGTTCCTCTGTTGCGCCGGAGGCCTGCCGGCCATCATCTGCCGGCGTGACAGTCCAGAGGGGTGCATCGGCCACCCCTCCATCTTGTGGTCGCCGACGGCGGCTCCATATCACCGGAGAACGACTAGAAACAGTGGATATATGCATGAATTTAGGTTTCTCGATCCCGGCTCGTTGTTTCATTTCACAATCCGAGCCACCCGCCAAATCGAAGCTCTTGGAGAGTACTACAAGATGGTAGTGACAATTTTTCCAATCCATGCTCGATTGTACGATAAACGATGGAGGAAGATTTAGATGAATAGTGACCCACAGTGAACAGTAGCTCCGATCAGAATTCCATCAATTTCAGCGTGTTTATGGGAACATTTGGAGTCCATATATTCCCTCGAAATCTCGATAAGACCTCCTGGTAAAAATCACAAATTTCAAGTTTATAATTAAATGATCGGATGTATCCAGTAACTTCGTAGCATAGAGTATTGGAATAAATTGAATTTTCTAGGTATTAGTATATTGAATATGAGCAATCGGTAGAATTCGAGTGAAAACAAAATGAGTTTGATCGATCTGATTGAATATGCAAGTTTGCGTATAAAGATATATTTTGATTTTAACGATAATTATGAGTTATATATGATATTACAAATATGTTTGGATAAATTCAGGTAGGTTCGGAGGGTTCATGACCCTTCCACAGCATTTGCCAAAACTTTTTCGGAAGATTTTCCAAAAACACGGAAACAGATAATTTAAGTTAACTGACCACTTGGGTTAGTTTATAATGATGTTTTAAGATTACTGAAACTAAGATCATTGAAATCGAACTTGATTTGGTTATTCCGGAAAGATCCGGAATTTTATCGTAGTTAAGTCAAAAATCTTGTAAAGTTACGATTCTGATGACAATTCGTCATTTGTTTTGGCAGATTTTATTAGGAATTGGTGTGCTCACGAAGCCAGGTAAGTAACTCATGCGATGTGTGCTTGAATAATTTATTGGTGTTTTAAATATATATGATTGAGATGTTTAGGTTAAGACGAGAATAGATAAGAAATATTCTTGAAAACATAGTTCGAGGTTTGATGAGTTGTAAATAGATCACTATTTCCCCCTCTTTTGACTTAATATTTTGTATAGTTTCTTGAGTTCTGTGAATATTTTGATGTATTTTGTGTTATTTTGCAGATAAATAAAATAACAGGACTCTATGTAGGCAATTCAGGGCCAAAACAGTGGAAAACGGATAAAAAGGGCAAAAATATAAATTTCCTGCTAAAATGCGTCATTAGCTAACGTGCACCGGAGACTGCTAACATGTGCCGGACACGTGGACCAATCGGAGAAGTTTTGCTATCATGCGCCATTGCTAACGTGCGCCTACCACGTGTCAACATTTGTTAACGTGCACCAGATACGTGTCACCATCACATGCTACCGACAATCATCATCAACACGTGTCAATGCTGATATCAGTATCGCGACGCCGACAAATTATTGAGCTACCGACGCTGACCCCGCCACGTGTCCTCATCTCCGGAAGTTCTGTGCCACGTGTCCATCATCAACGGCGCGTCGCGACACACAATGTTTCACGCATCGCGACGCGTAAGGAAAAATTTTACCTATAAATTGAGGCCGAATTTCAGAATTCAATTCATACTTTCTTCTAAGGAATTCCTTAAGAATACTAAGAAGATTGTATCTTGTTTGTTTATTTACAGCTTTCAGTATTTAATTTTCGCACTAGCACTTTCTTTTATTTTACTTTTGTATTTAAATTCATTTACTTTTACGCAATAGTACTTTCCTTTCTTTACTTTTCAGTTTTTACTTTTAAGTAATGAGGAGGTAACTCCCCCTTGTTTGGGTGAAAGGTAAAGCTTTTATTACTAATATTTAGATTTATCTCCTATAATTATAATATATAAACTATTTAAAACCTGACTTAATGAGGATACTGCCTTTATGGTCGATTGGACTTAATTATAAAATTGGTTTTAACCTGACTAAACTGGATACCGCTTGTATGGTTGGTTGGAATTAATTATAAATTTGACTTAATCAGGATACTGCCTATATGGTCGGTTGGTAATATCACACAAAGTTAATATATTATAATAAGAGAGATATCTAAAATATTAGTAATAAAAGTGGATCCTCTAACCCCAACATTTTCTTTTATTTTACTTTTATATTTTTAAATTTACAGCATTTACTTTCTAGCATTTACTTTATTTAATTTCTGGCATTTACTTTATGTCTTTTATTTTATTTAAGATTTTATTAGCCTTACATATGTGTCGTACTCGTAACTAAGTCTGTTATCTGGGGTTGTGATGAATTCCAATATCACCGGTTTATAAGGGGTTATTTTATAGTTTGGGTAATATAAAGGTTTATTTATTAAGTCTTAAGCTTAATGCTTCTTGTTAACTGGCCATTAATAAGATTGATCTAGTAAACTTAAAATAAACTTGACAAAGGAATTTTAGGTTTCAGCCTTAGACTTAATAGCCCACGATCTTCCTTGAGGATAGATAACCCTTTAATAGATTTCCGTACATGATAGACATATACCTGTGGGGAGGGGGTAGCCACAATTAGGACTTAATCTTAATGAATTCAGGTAACTTGGTTGACATAGACATATGATTAATTGGGTTACACTGGGTATTTGCATCTGACCATCGACAAAGGCTTTTGCATAATTTCATGTTCCAGGTTAGTAAAACAATATATTACACAAACATGAAATAACCACTTCATCTTTAAAAGATATTGGAAAGATTCACAACCCTGGATAGTTTAATAATCTTGAATTTTCATCAATTTACTTTCGCATAATTTTATTTACTTGTTTTATGTTTAAAGTCACCATCCAATCAAACAATCAATTCTATTAGATACTCGTAAAAATTTGGCTTCATAAATTAATAGCTTAGGTATTAAGTCCTCGTGGGATCGATACTTTTTATACTACTTGAACGATACGTGCGCTTGCGTTATACGCGTGTGATTACGCTGGTCAAGTTTTTGGCGCCGTTGCCGGGGACTTATTTATCTTTCACTATTAGTTTTGGGGTTAGATACCTTTACTTGTATCTAATTTCTTTTTACTTATTGTTTCTGTTTTCTTGTGTTTCAAGTTCTCAGACACTACATGAGATGAACCAGAAGCTTTGAAATCCTCCGCTTGACCCATAAATTGAAAGAACCATCAGACAGTTGAGAAGGAAAAGACGAGAAGGCCAAGAAACACTAATCAACATGGGACCTGAACCTTTGGCAGTTGCACCACCAATTCCTATTCGAGACAGAACTATTCCGGTGGTAGACGGCTTCATTTCCTGTATTGTACTTCCTCCCTTACCAGAAAATACTTGTGACATCAAAACATGCATCCAGATGATACAGCAGTCAGTTCAGTTTGGGGGAAATACAACTGAAGATCCTAATGCCCACATCAGCAACTTCCTAGAAGTTTGTGGCACTTTCAATTACATCCGAGCGGCTGAAGAAACAATGAGACTGCGTGTTTTTCCATATTCCTTGAAAGATGGAGCTAAGGCTTGGCTACATTCACTACCACCAAGTTCCATCACAACTTGGAACACTCTAGCCACCAAATTCCTTGCAAAGTACTTTCCACCAGCCAGAACTGCAAAGTTGAGGAATGACATCACATCCTTTTTACAACATGACTCAGAATCCATCTGCGAAGCTTGGGAAAGGTACAAGGATTTGCTCAGAAAATGTCCTCATCATGAGATTGCAAAGTGGCTACAAGTCCAAACCTTATATAATGGATTTTCTGGAATAATGAGAACCACAATTGATGCTGTGGCTGGAGGAGCTTTAATGGAAAAAAGAGAAGATCAGGTTTGGGATTTAATTGAAGAAATGGCCAACAACAATTCATTGTGGCCAACAGAAAGGAGCATGATCCAAAGAATTGCTGGAATCTATGAAGTTGGAGCCAACACAACAGAATGCCAAGTTGGATCAGATATGAAAATTCATGTAAACTCTTAGCATGCAAGGCAATACTGGATCCACACTTTCACCATAGGAGGAGCACTAGAGAAAAACCAACACGAAGAGACGGTGAATTATGTCAACAATTTCAACAGATAGGGAAACAATCCATATTCCAACACCTACAACCCAGGGTGGATGAATCATCCCAATTTCACATGGAGTAACAATTCAGGGCAAAAGAACTATCCACCACCTGGATTTCAAAAAAAAAAAGGCCAGAAGCATGAAAAAGAACTAGGAATAGCGGAAGTGCTAGCTCAACTTAAAAAATATGATGCTATGTTTCAAAGTCAATATGCATCTATTAAAGCACTGGAAAATCAAATTGGACAACTGGCCAATGTTCAGAGTTACAGACCGCCAGGTAACCTTCCTAGCAACACATAACCAAATCCAAGGAACCGAGGGAAGGAGTAATGTCAAGCCATTACCTTGAAAAGCGGTACTGAAATCAACAAAGATGTTGGAATCAAGGCATCCATTGAAGAAGTTCCAAAAGATGAAGTTCCACAGATGGAGGAAAAATAATCAAAGGAAAAAAATCAAGAAAGAATCACTCCACCTCCACCTTTTTCCACAGCGACTCCAGAAAAGTAAATTGGGCAAGTAGTTTGCTCGATTCTTGGAGGTGTTCAAAAAGCTTCATATCAACATTCCATTTGCAGAAGCATTGGAAGAAATGCCCAGCTATGTCAAATTCATGAAAGATATTCTTTCACGAAAACGGAGATTGAGAGATTACGAGATAGTAGCTTTGACAGAAGAATGCAGCGCCATCATTCAGAGGAAGCTTCCCCCAAAGTTGAAAGATCCTGGCAGTTTCATTGTCCCATGCACCATTGGAGAACATTACATCGGTAAAGCTTTGTGTGATTAGGTGCTAGTGTTAATTTGATGCCTTTTTTGATTTATAGGAAACTGAAAATTGGAGAAGCAATGCCCACCTCAGTCTCTTTACAACTTGCTGATAGAACACTCGCATTTCCGAGAGGTGTAGTTGAAGATGTGCTGGTCAAAGTCGAAAAACTCATTCTCCCAGAAGATTTCATTATCCTTGACATGGAAGAAGATAAAGATGTACATATCATCCTCGAGAGACCATTCTTGGCTACAGGTCGAACTGTTATTGATGTACAAAAATGAGAACTAACCATGAAAGTGCAGGACCAAGAATTTACCTTCAATGTTTTCAAAGCCATGAAATTCTCGAGCGATGAAAAGGAGGAAGAATGTTTCAGAATTGATGTTGTTGATAGTATCATCTAGGATACTGATGCAATGCCACCTTCCACGGATAAACTTGAAGCTTGCATCACCAACATGACTGACAGTGAGCTAAATTATGAAATTCTGGAATGTATCAACTATCTTGACAGACCATTTCGTTTAAAATTGACACCACATGTGGAAAGTCTGGAACTACCAAAGGAAGAGCGAATCAAACCCTCAATTGAAGAACCACCATAGCTGGAGCTAAAGCTACTTCCGGACCATCTCAGATATGCATTCTTAGGAAATTCTTCTGAATTACCTGTGATTATTTCTTCGTCGCTAACATTGGAGCTGGAAGAAAAATTGCTAAGAGTGTTACGAGAACACAAGAAAGCCATTGGCTGGACTATAGCAGACATTCGAGGCATTAGTCCATCATTTTGCATGCACAAGATTTTGATGAACGACGAGTATAAACCCACAATGGAGCATCAACAGAGACTAAATCCAATCATGAAGAAGGTCATGAAGACAAAAATTATCAAATGGTTAGATGTCGGCATCATTTACCCCATCTCTGACAGCACTTGGGTGAGTCCTATGTAATGTGTGCCAAAGAAATGAGGAATTATTGTAGTCACAAATGAAAAGAACAAGTTGATTCCAACAAGAACAGTGACTAGATGGAGAGTATGCATGGACTGTTGGAAGCTGAACAAAGCAACAAGGAAAGATCATTTTTTGTTACCATTCATTGACCAGATGCTAGACAGACTGGCGGGACATGAATTCTATTGCTTTCTGGATGGATATTCGGGGTACAATCAGATTGCCATCGCCCTAGAAGATCAGGAGAAAACCACTTTTACATGTTTGTATGGTACTTTTGCTTTCTGCATAATACCATTTGGACTATGTAATGCTCATGCTACATTTCAACGTTGCATGATGGCCATCTTCTCAGATATGTTGGAACAAAGTATGGAGGTTTTCATGGATGATTTCTCTGTGTTTGGAGACTCGTTCGACCACTGCTTGTAAAATTTTGAACAAGTAGTACAAATATGCGAAGATACCAACCTGGTACTAAATTGGGAGAAATGCCACTTCATGGTACAGGAAGGCAATGTCCTAGGACATCAGATCTCACAAAAGGGAATCGAGGTAGACAAAGCAAATATCGAGACAATTGAAAAACTACCTCCACCAACAACTGTCAAACGGATTATGAGTTTTCTCGGACATGCAGATTTTTACAGGAGATTTATCAAAGACTTCTCAAAGATTGCTAAACCTATGTGCAATCTTCTGGAGAAAGACGTGCCTTTCAACTTCACCAAAGAATTCCACGAAGCTTTTGAAACCTTGAAATAGAAGTTGATCTCTGCCCTCATCATAGTAGCACCAGATTGGACTCTTCCATTTGAGGTGATGTGTGATGCTAGTGATTTTATTGTAGGTGCAGTTTTAGGACAACGCAAAGCAAAAATTTTCCACACCATTTACTACTCCAGCAGAACTCTGAATGAAGCTCAACTCAACTACACAACCACTGAAAAAGAGTTGCTCGCAGTTGTGTTTGCTTTTGATAAATTCTGCTATTATCTGCGGGTTTCAAAGTGGTTGTCTACACAGATCATTCAGCAATCAAATACTTGATCGCAAAGAAAGATGCCAAACCCAGATTGATCTTTTGGGTGCTTCTACTTCAAGAATTTGACGTGGAAATCTAAGACAGGAAAGGGACAGAAAACCAAGTGGCAGATCACTTATCGAGGCTCAAGAATGGAGAAACAACTGGCAATGAATTGACAATCAAAGAAAATTTTCCAGATGAACAGCTGTTTTCCATGAAACAACATGATGTCCCTTGGTATGCGGACTATGTCAATTACACAGTATCGGGAAAATGGCCGTTGGAATGGACACATCAGCAATGAAAGAATTTCTTCAATAAAGTCAAACATTATGTCTAGGATGAGCCGTACCTGTTCAAATGCTATGTTGATCAATTACTGAGACGTTGTGTTCCACACGAGGAGGTCAATAGTGTTCTGCAACATTGTCATTCATCACCATACGGCAGACACTTCAGCGGGAACAAAACTGCAGCCAAAGTCCTACAATCAGGTTTGTTATGGCCTACTCTATTTAAAGATGCTCACTTATTTGCTCTTCAATGTGACAGGTGCCAGAGTATGGGAAATATTTCTAAGAGAAATGAAGGACCTCTGTAAAATATTCTGGAAGTGGAGATATTTGATGTATGAGGGATTGATTTTATGGGACCCTTTTTTCCATCATTTGGAAACCTGTACATACTAGTTGCAGCAGACTACATCTCCAAATGGGTTGAAGCAATAGCACTGCCATCAAATGATTCAAAAATGGTGATAAAATTCCTTAAAAAGAATATTTTCACTCACTTCGGAACACCTCGTGCAATTATCAGTGATGGTGGCACATATTTCTGCAACAGATACTTCGATGCACTCATAGCCAAATATGGAGTTACTCATAAAGTTGCCACAGCCTATCATCCACAGTCAAATGGAAAGGTTGAAGTTTCAAATAGGGAGATCAAAAGAATTTTGGAAAAAATTGTTGGATCAACAATGAGGGACTGGTCTACAAAACTGGATGACGCATTATAGGCCTACCGAACAGCTTACAAGATACCTATTGGTATGACCCCATATCGAATGGTGTTTGGGAAAGCGTGCCATCTTCCAGTGGAGCTTGAACATAAGGCGTACTGGGCATTGAAGAAGTTAAATCTTGATCCACAAGCAGCAGAAGAAAATCGACTCCGCCAACTTAATGAATTGGAGGAATTTCACCTATAGGCTTATGAGAATGCCAGATTATACAAAGAAAAGACCAAGAAATAGTATGATCGAAAAACAATGCGCAGACAATTGAAACCAAGGCAACATGTGTTGTTATATAATTCAAGGTTGAAACTTTTCCCTGGAAAGTTGAAATCAAGGTGGTCAGGTCCATTTGTGATTACTCAGGTTTTACCATATGGAGCTATTGAGTTACTTGATCCCAACACCAACGAAACATTCAAAGTTAACAACCAGTATGTCAAGCACTACTGGGGAGAATCATTTGAGTGACAAAAATAAAGTGTCACACTTTCAGATCCAGCTTAACGATCGGGCAGTCATGTCTAGCTGACGACATTAAACTTAGCGCTAGCAGTTAGGCAACCCATGAAATTTGTGTATATATTATGATTTGGTGTGTTTTATTTTGGTGTGTTTAATTTGTGTAAGTAAAGTCACATTTCAGGATGGAAGAAGTTCTCGCAAATCTGCACAAGCAATTTCCTTCTCTCCCTCAAAACTCTCTGATGAAAGTCTACAAAGCTCGCTTGGAACGAATGAGACTTCTGATGATCAAAGGTATTCCTAATGACATTCGTTAGATTATTGAAGCACGGGTCCGATTGGCAAGTGAGTCCTCTGACTCTTTTATTTCATATATGTCTGGTTTAGGAAGAAGCACCTATGCTAAAAAGAGAAAAGCTAAAAGAATGAGTGTTTTCTATAAATGTGCTCGTATGACATGTAATACTTGTTGTCGTTCTTTAGGAATGATGTCTGATAATTGTGAAGATAAAATCAAATTCATTATGGATGGCTTGAGTAAGGAGTCTTTGGATGACATATCTAAGACTCTTGAGACGCATTCCAGTGGATATGTGCATCATACAATTCACATGTTATTTACATAATTCCGAAAAGAACAACAACATTTAAGTCTCGAGAATCTGACTCTAAAAGACCCTGTTTGCCAATTTATAAGAAAATTGGATGGGAAGCTTGTCCCTGATGCAAAGACGTCATTCAAGCCATTACTTCTTGTAAATATTATTATCTCTTTGTCTTTAACTAATAATTGTGATTTATTTTTTTATTTTCTTTTATTTTCTCCGACAGGATCCATACCTTTTTTACTTTCACGATATATTTTATTATTTAACTAATAATTATCATTTGTCAGGTACTAGTACTATTATTACTCACCATTTTTCAGGTGTTATAAATTCAACTCATCATTGCACTCTTGAAGGTATCCAGAGTTAAAAATGGAAGCCACTTCAAGAAGATGAGTTGTACATATCTGTATATTTTGCTGTACTAGTGTTGATTCTAAACCAGAGTTTGTAGCGGTATCACAGGAATTGGGTAGAGTCATAGCTAAAAGGAATATGCACTTAGTATATGACGGTGGCAAACTTGGACTAATAGGGATCGTTTCAAGGGCTGTACAGGAAGGAGGTAGTCAAGTTCAGGGAATCATCCCAAAACCTTTGGTAGAGGCGAATCTTATTGGACCATTAAACGGAGAGGAACTGATCGTGCCAGGTATGTCTGAACGACTTGTAGAAATGATTAACCGTGCTGATGTTTTTATTGCTTTGCCAGGTGGCTTGGGCACGATGGAGGAAATTTTTACATTACTATCTTGGGTGAACTTGAACATACACCAGAAACCGATTGGACTATTTAAGACTAATGGATTTTATGATTTTCTTTGTGTGTTTCTTGATGATGCCTGAAGAAATGGATTCGTATCAAAACCTGTAAAAGAAATCCTCTTCACTGCCAGAACTGCCCATGATTTAATTGACCAAATCTTAGCCCTTTAAATCACAAATTGACCCTATCATATCCAAGATAATCTGGTCCGATAATGATCGTGGTAAGAAGCGTCGGATAAATCTGGATCTTAACCTTTAATTTTCCTTTTAGATGTAGAATTTCATCTAATCAGGTACTGTTCTCTAAACTCTTCTTCTACTTTTTAAGACATTGGGGAAAATGTCTCATTTAGGTTTGGGGGAGGGGAATAGTTGACTAGTATATTGTTTTTATTTGATTTTTAGTCTAAAATTTTCAAAAAATTCAAAAGAATTAAAAAATTTTATAAAAAAATAAAAAATATTTTGTGTTTTTGTGTTTTTAATTTGACTAATCTGGTGAAATTGGTGTGAGATAGCTGTGTAAGAAATTTTCACTCCTGAGAAGTATCCCAAGCTATTTCGTAACAAGTTAATTTTTTTTATTTCATTTTGAATTATTTAATTTATAAATTCTCCATAATATTGATTAAAATGGATCTTCATATGCTCAGTTGACAGGTATTATCAACATACATGGTAACATACAGACATGAGATATAATTGAAAATTTTGTAATATTCAGTGCTATAGTTTAATTGGAGGAAGCATCTAAAAAAAAGCGATGGGATAAAAAAAATTGATGAAAAACACATCTGAGATCCGAGTAATTAAGTTAGTAGGGGTGTCTTAACACCTAGTTCCCTAAAGCCAACTGGTTTGTGAGTCACTGGCCCAAAACTCGCTACATGGATTGAAGATGTTATAAATATATATATATATATATCTGAAATCCGGGTAATTAAGTCCGTAGGGGTGTTTTAACACCTAGTGCCCTAAAGCCAACTAGTTTGGGAGTCACTGGCCCAAAGCTCGCTATATGGATGAAAGATATTGTATATTAATAAAAAAAAGTTGAAAACACAAATCAGAAAAATATTCCATTGCTAAAAAATGTGTGAAGTCTGATATAACTTTAGGACAAAAATATTACTCTCTTTTCAACTACACTTATGAATATTGTGGGCACAATGAGTTGATTAATACCTTGTTAGCTGTGTGTATGGAGAATGGTAAAAATAATTGGAGAATTTACTTATTCGGTAATTTAGAAAGAAAGAAAGTAACTTTTAACTTGGATAAGAAGTTTCACTTGTTTAGTCACTATCTTGTTTATTTTTTTCTCTTGTCTTTTTTGCTTTTGTGTGCATTAGTTTTATATTGATGTTTGTGTGTATCGTTGCTGTAAGCCCTCACGAGACTACAACTCGTCCATTAGGGACACCTAGGGGTTTAAAGGCTTGTTGCATACGCTAAATGAAACCGTGATCCCTACGAAAGTGGCTTAGTTTAATTTTATTTTAAAGAAATTTATGTTATTTTATTTTGTTGTTTTGCTTGAGGACTAGCAAAATGTTAGGTTTGGGGGGGGGGGGGTGATGAGTGGTAAATAGATCACTATTTCTCACTCATTTGACTTAATATTTTGTATAGTTTCTTGAGTTATTTGAATATTTTGATGTGTTTTGTGTTATTTTGTAGATAAATAAAAAAACAGGACTCTCTGTAGGCAATTCAGGGCCAAAACAGTGGAAAATGGACAAAAAGGGCAAAAATGTAAATTTCCTGCTAAAATACGCCGTTTTGCTAAAATGCGTCGTGCTAAAATGCGCCATTTGCTAACGTGCACCGGAGAATGCTAACATGCGCCAGACACGTGGACCAATCAGAGAAGTTTTGCTATATTACGCCATTGCTAACGTGCGCCTGCCACATGTCAACATCTGCTAACGTGCGCCGGACAGGTGTCACCATCACATGTTGCCGACAATCATCATCGACACATTTCAATGCTGACGTCAGTGTCGCGACGCGCAACAACTTTTCGCGTTGTGACGCCGAGACAATTATTGAGCTACCGACGCTGACCCCGCCATGTGTCCTTATCTCTGAATGTTCTGTGCCACGCGTCCATCATCAACGGCGCGTCGCGATGCGCAATGTTTCATGCGTCGTGACGCGTGAAGAAAAATTTTGCCTATAAATTGAGGCCGAATTTCAGAATTCAATTCATACTTTCTTCTAAGGAATTCCTTAAGAATATTAAGAAGATTGTATCTTGTTTGTTTATTTACAGCTTTCGGTATTTAATTTTCGCACTAGCAATTTCTTTTATTTAATTTTCAGTCTTTACTTTCTGTATTTAATTTCATTTACTTTTACGCAATAGTACTTTCCTTTCTTTACTTTTCAGTTTTTACTTTACAGTAATGAGGAGGTAACACCCCCTACTGGGTGAAAAGTAAAGCTTTTATTACTAATATTTAGATTAATCTCCCTTAATTATAATGTATAAACTATTTAAAACCTGACTTAATGAGGATACCGTCTTTATGGTCGGTTGGAATTAATTATAAATTGGTTTTAACCTTACTAAACTTGATACCGCATGTATGGTCGATTGGAATTAATTATAAATTTGACTTAATCAGGATACCGCCTATATGGTCGGTTGGTAATATCACGTAAATTTAATATATTATAATAAGGGAGATATCTAAAATAGTAGTAATAAAAGTGGATCCTCTAACCCCATCATTTTCTTTTATTTTACTTTTACATTTTTAAATTTCCAGTATTTACTTTCCAGCATTTACTTCCAGCATTTTTAAATTAATAGCTTTGGTATTAAGTCCTCGTGGGATCGATACTTTTTATACTACTTGAACGATACGTGCGCTTGCGTTATACGCGTGTGATTATGCCGGTCAAGGTTACACATGGTAAGGATAAATGACCACTGTATGTATGAAATTTTATTACTGATATGATATGAAATAAGACATGAAATGAGCTCATTGTTTATGTGGATGTATGGATGTATGAAAGTGTAAAAATCGGTAAGGATATGTATACGTTATGTAAATGTATGAGTATGTAAAAGTATATATATAAACATGTATAAGTATTTAAACATGTATATATATATGCATATGATGTTAATATATATATAGGTTGGGTATATGGAATTGGTAAATTGAACAAATCATGTTTTCTAAATTGGTATAAGCTAAGCTTTTTAAATAGGTAAAGTACATATGCGAATGGATATGTTTATGAATGAATATTGTTTTTTATAAGAATTCTGGAGATAAAGTGCATTTGATTGAAAAGTAAAAGATAAGAAGATTGTTAAAGGCAACGGTATCGAAATTCAAAGTGATAAGTATTTTAATATGTTTTATGTATATACGTATGTATATCGGATGATAAACAATGTTTGACATGTATGTGTTATGTATGTGAGATTGTGTCACGTGATATGTGTGCATGTGCGTATGTTAATTGGATGATGATCTCGTGTTATAGTAGTCAGGCTGGTTAGGAATCCGTTCAGACGACAATCATCTCATACCTATTCTAAAATAGGTAATGAGTCTCGTACGAGCATTGTATGGAAAAGGCAGCCTTATATGTGTGTTTTTTTATTATGTGCATTGTGATGAATTAGTTGTTATGTGTGATTTGTGGTTGGTTGAACGATGATTGTATATATGTCTGAGTGTATGTACATGTATGATAGAACTCGTAACATATACAGATAGTTTATGCTTATGTGAAGTGAATGAATATTTTGAAAACTGATGTGAATATTTGATGTTTTAAAGCGTGTTTGATAAGTTGTACTGGTACGAATGTATGTGCAAGAATTCTGAAAGTATATTTGCATGAATATAAGTGAAACGTGCTATGGTATGTGTAAATGCATATGAATCCTTGTAACATCCCCGATTTGGGAGATGTTACCGGCAGGGGATAGCAGTACTAACCCCATTAGCCTCTGACTTCCCGACTGTATTCTAAGCCATTCAAATGCAATGTTATGCATGGGGACCATAACCCAACTTATCAATATAAAATACTTTTGTTACTCATAACTGTATACTCAAAACTACTTTTCTTTACACATAATAACTTATACTACACTAGTGTATACATGCAACTTTACTTTGACTCTGACTGGAATCTCATGCTATCTGACTCTGTGCTGGTGGACTCCATCCCTAGTGACTGCATCAGTATCCATCCTTCTGAGCTCGTCCTCCGAGAAACATACAAGATACAAAGACTGGGGTGGGGTTAGATCGCTATACGATCTAAGTGAGTGGACAAAATTGAAAACTAATATGAAAAAAATTTTGTTTCCAAATCTAGGTTCCAAAACATCTTTTATGTGAAAAACTCTGCTTCCGAAAACTTTCTTGAAAACCATACTTTTCTTTTATCTGAAAATATTTTTCTGAAAACTTCTGAAAAAGATATCTCTATTACTCTACGTCCAGAAAAACGACTCAACTGGACGTGTCCGGGAATACTCAACCGGGTCTCTGAAACTAATGATGTTCTACGTCCAGGAAAACGACTCAACTAGACGTTGTGCTCTACGCCCAGGAAAATGACTCAAATGGGCGTCTCAGAAACTGGTGGTCTATGCCTAGGAAAATGACTCAACTGGGCAAAGCCATAAACTAGAACTGGGGGTGTGGATCTATGCTACAACCCAAGCTCTGAACTAGAGTCCAGGTACACGATCCTATGCCATCATCATGGCTCTACATGTGCACATGTCCTCTGTATCCGTCAATTCCAAATGTATCTCAAGTTACATAATGGCGTGAGTTTTTACCTCATGTCCCGAAAATATGAAAACTCAAGCTTTAAAACTTTTTTTTGTCTAAAACACAACTAAAACATGACATAAAGCATAAATTTCATGTAATAACAGTAATAAAGAAATATAACGCCCTAAGGCATAAAATAAGTCTGATATCAAAACTTAATAAATAAAACCAGTTAAAGAAAAGAGGTCCACTCACTTGGTTTGAGTCTGGCTGGCACTGGATCCTTGGTCGAAGGAGAATGTGGTTCCTGTAAATAACCTATGATCGGAACTTAATTAGAATCAACGTAGTAAAATAACCTCGATACTTTTAATACTTAAAGATTCATCCGAATATTATATACTCAAGACTTATGATGATAATAATTTGGTATAGGATGTGATTATAAACTGATACGAGTCCCTAAGGGCGGGCTTTAACTCACTAGGGCAGAACTGGGGTATTAAAACTGATTTGGTGAGGTTCTGGTCTCGAGTCGCGACGCAGGAAGGACTGCGCATCACGACACATAGTGTCCAGAATCCGTTCATCTTCTTCCTCTCGCGTCGCGACGCGCATTCATTTTTGTGTCGCGACACGCCCTGCATTTCCAGGTTGCTGATTTCTTCTTCCAAGCTCATCCAAAACTCAATTTATCCAATTTCACCTCATATCAATGCTTCCATACTTCAAACCAAAACACAATACATCATCCTACATATATTTAACATACATTATGTTGGACAATTATGACCCATAGCGTCACTATTTGTACAGATCATGGTGTTGTTGTACAAATTAACTATGTGACAAAGGAGATTGCACTCTTATCATTTGTGATTAGATCACCAAGATATATAAATGATAGGAGGTCCTTATGATTTGTTCCTGGATTGAGAATGATATGAGACAATATCAGTCCACGAAGGATAAATCATTAAATATCCCTAGTCAGAGTATTATCGAGATTGGACATCGATAAATACGTAAAAGACTAGTATTACACTTGTGCGCGTTGTGAGGGCACAACAACATAGTTCTCATATATTTGGGGTATAAGATACTCATGCAAGTGTAATAGGAGGTTGTGTTTTACCGATGGTACGGGAAAAAGCTTCGCTCTGGATAGACCCCCTCGGAATTCCATTGGTAGTATGACTATGTGTCTATGGAAGTCCGAAATCAGGGTAGGTGTATTTGGTCTTAACCTGAGACTTGCACCGCTAATACTTGCGACAATCAATATACTTTGGTTTTGGTCGTCCAGGACTTTAACTGGTTTCTGTGTACGCCTCTTCTGGGTATATCGAGAATCGTAGTGTGTTGGGTGTGATGTCAAGACGGAAGTATCACTCCAGTCATAGTGGAGATGATGATCACGTAGGATACGGGACTGGTTCTCTTAAATGCTGCAGCTATCGGGATATTATGACAAGGTCATGTATATCCGATTATAGAGACGAGTTACCAGACATCCGATATGTGCTTCGTACGGGGCAGACACAATTCCAGCCCCAGGCCTAGCACGTGATCATCCGATAATGGATCGACATACACAATACTACGTTTACTACACCTGATATATATCACTTATTCCTGTAAGCATATTTCTGGAGAATTGGGTAGGCATGGCGCTTTGCTAGAAGCCAACCTTGTCTTGTAAATCGGTATAAACGTAGTACAAGGTACTCATGTGTTCGGATAGTCCGACGACCGTATTTACTGCCAACATATCCGGGGATCTCATGGGTCGCTTCCCGAAGATTCACCGATGACGTATGACTCGCACTTTAATTAATCTGGGATTAATTAGATGAGAGAGAAAATTAATCTGGGATTAATTACGGAGATATTTTATCCGGGATAAAATATCATTTAAAGAGAGAGAACGATTAATTTGGAATTAATCGATTAAATAATATATTCGATATATTAAATATAATTGGATTTCGACGTGGAATTAAAATTAGATTTTAATTCGGGCGAACGATTTAATTTAGAATAATTCGTTAGCGACGTGAATAGTGATTTCACTAGGCATAATCATTTAATTATGTCGCAACGGAAAATTCGTTAATTTGGAATTAGCGAACCCGAGCCCGAGATTATTGTGAGCGCATTCGCATTTCGAATTCGAGCGCGACACGCAAGTCAAATCAAGCGTCAAATCATTAGTCGCATCAAGCGTCAAATCATTAGTCACTTTGAGTGATGTGGCAACTTGTCACTTGATTTGATTGATTGATTGATTGATGCTGGTAGTTGGAAGGCATTAATTGTCTTTTGCCTTTGACTTTTTGAAATTGAAAAATAGTAAATGGTTAATTGACTTTGTAAATTAAAAAAACCTATTACACATTTTTCATTCTCTCTCCTTAGCTCACGTTTTGGAGCCAATTTCTTCTCCTCTCTCTCTCGGCATTACATCCCCTTTTCTTCTGTTTTGGTTCACCGAAAATGGCAAGAAGGAGCTATGGAATTTTGTGGCAAAATTCCTAAGTGCTAGCACACTCTATGAGACATACAAAGGTGATAGAGAACTCACCTCATGAGCATGGAAGTTTATCACAAAGCTTGGAGCTTCAAACGACATCCATGGTCGAATTCAAAGGACAACAAAACAGCCCACTGTCGAGCTTGGAGGAGGCAGAAAATGAGTTTTGTTCATCTCCGCATCGACTCAACCGATCATTGTGAGTATTCCGTACCTCCTTTGATTGTATTCACATGTTATTTTCTTGCTTGATTCGGTCTTGGGAAGCTTAGAGAAACCCAACAATGGTATCTTGAGCCAATATTGAGCATGAAATTGATTTAGGGTTAAAATTGGGTAAAATTGATTTTGAGCATGAATAATGAAATTGGATGATTTAATGTGCTTAATTGATGTTTAATTGAGTATTGATTAGATCAATTAGATGAAAATGTGTTTGGAACATTTTCCCCCAATTTGTTGTGGCTTGGCCGAAACTCATGAACCCTAAATGTCTTGGATTTTTGATTTTTTGATTCATTGGATGAGTTAAAATCATTCGGGAAATATTGATAGTGGATTTAATTTGATTGAAACCGAATCGATTTTGAAAATCCCCTTTAGTCGAGACTTTGGAAGCATGTATTGGGTTTGATTTTTGTTAAATTGTGTTGGACACTATTTGATGTTAAAAGGCATGATTAATTAGGCTAATTGATGTTTTGGAAATGTTAATTGGGTAATTAATTATGTAATACACTTTAGTTAATTTAATTGAGAAATTTGGAATTTTTGGAATTAAATTAATTGGGCTAATTTTGGAAATTGAGCTTGTTATGTTGTTATTGGGCTTGGTTGTACTAAGTTGGGTTTAGGCAAAATTGGTTGGATCCAATTGGGCCCAAAACCGCATCCATAAAGCGCAAATGCGACTAATGGACCTTTAAAGTTTAATTGGGCCTAATGGGCCTAAATTGATTTCTGGGCTTATGGGGTAACTCCCGGATTGGACTTTGGTTATTGGGTTTGATCCGAGTTTACCAAAGTCCACGCCTTAAAGAAATTAATTAAAAGCCCATTGGACTTTAATTAAATTAATATTGGATATTAATCGGGCTTTGAGACCCGTAACGATTAAATTTGGAATTTAAATCGTAAAAGCTTTATTAATAAAGTGTAATATTTAATTTGGAATTAAATAGCGAATTAGTATTAAATACAAATTGAATTGGATTTAATTATGTAGTTTAATTTAATTCAAGAATTTGTACTTTGAGTACTTATTCGCAAAATGAGTTTGACTCGAACAAAATCAAATCGTTGTTTGAACATTGGATGGTCACTAATTATCAGATTAATTAATTTGCTTTGATTTATTGATAACATGCTTGTGTGAATACATGGTTGCGATGCATAAATAATGTATATCGGATGGATATTAGATGGGTGGGACAATTTTAGAAATTGTTGTAATAAATTTGATTTATTAATTGGACCTGCGTGTCCAGCCTTATTACCTCCTTATTCTTTTTATTCTCTTCTCACCTATTCCCCTCAATGTAAATGATGTTTCTTTAGAAGTGTAGTGTAACGGGTAGAAGAAATATTTGTGCTAGCGAGAGAGGGGAAATGGAGAGATTTGATCTAGGATCAATGTGTAAGGTATCCATCTGCATATCATTATTATTTTATTATATGCGCTTTATTATGTGTTTAGAATGCATGTTTAAGGGTGTATGATGATGAGACCTTAACAAAGATAATAAATTGGTTGCCAATTTACACGCGAAAAACCCTAACAAAATATTAAGCGTTTTTCCTTCCATTGAGTGATTCTTACTCAAGACCCGAGACTGGCATTGGCTTGTTGGCCAAAGTCAAGGCATTTGTTCGTCGAAGATGTGTTTGAATCACGAGAGCTTTGTTCCATATTGGTGTCTTGTCCAAGTTGTGGTTTGCTGGCCAAAGTCAAGACCACTTCTTGTCCATCGACATTGATTAAGAAGCTTTCCATGGTCAATGGGTCGCGCTTAACTGGGATCACTAAATTTGTTGTGCCAAAGCCAAGACTTAGTTGATTCAGAGGAAAAATGTTAGGCAATAAATTGGATGTATTGGCATATATAAGATATATGTTTCGGACTTGGATGTCCCCCTACTGGATCTAGGAATTGGATTGGATCCAATTGATCTTAGAGATCTACCTAGTTAAATATCATATAATTTGTTGGCCAAAGTCAAGATTGTGTGATATTTAACGGGTTCCTAGCCCGCTAGGAAACACGGTTTTCCGAGTACTCGACAGAGGGTTAGAGGCTCGCTGAAAAATAGTGGGAGGCAAGAATTGAATTTGCAATATTCGTTTAATTACTTGCCATACACGCTTATTCAAATATCATTCGTCAAATAATTAAATGTTAGTTGGACTAATATTTAAATGTTGTTTTAATTAATAGTTGGACTATATTCAAATAATTAAATTATAGTTGATTAAATAGTTTGACTATTGTAATCATTATAATAAATAGTACCTAAATCGTTGATTAAATAGTTGGACTATTAAAATCAAGATATAATTGAAAGATTGACATTTAAAACATAATCATAAGGAAAATGTATTTAAATGGTTTAATTTTTCGAATTGGGAATTAAATTTCAGGATGGTCCTGGAAACTAATAAGTTACTTTATTGATAAAATAACATATTAAGCCTAAACCCGAAGTTAAGCAAATAGTAGAGCATAATCTTTGGAAGATTTATTAATGATAAATAAATGCTTAATCCATTAAGCTTGTCGCAGTAGACTCCTTAATTTCTGAATCAGAACTAAGGATTAGATCCTTAAAGTATGATAATGAAATTGAAGGATCTTCAAAGAATCTATCCTTAGAATCTTAGAAAAATACTAAATTACAATACTTAACTCTTTGAGAGTTAATGACTATTGTCAAGAAGATAAAGTCAAAGTTTGCAATTAGGCAAGTAGCACAAGGCGCACCTTACTTCGATATTCTAGAAACCCGAGGCTTGGCCAAAGGCTACTGGAATGTGAAAAAATGCAAAGGCAATATCATTATAATCTTCTGGGAAGATAAAGGACATAACCTAAAATGTCTGCCTAAATTGTGGCAAATGGGATTGCAGAAGCGTGACTGCCGTTTGGACAAATCAGACATGAAGGAATTGAAGACGAACAAGGCATTGACTTCAAATATGTTTGTCAACATTATGTTCACTACTAGTTTTAAAATTAGATTTTAAATACTTAGTGTAATATATAAAATATATGTACTGATGTTCAGAATCTGCTATGAGCATGATACTGACTTCAGTTGAGATTAATCTGCGAATTGGAAACGGGACGAAAGTCGTTGTTTCAACCGTAGATACCTAAGTTTAGGAACTACCTTTGGGTGTGTACTTAAATTAGGAAACTGTTATAATGTAACTAATTTGACTAGAAACATTATCTCTATATCAGTGTTTAACCCACTGTAGTTTACCTTTATATTCTAGAACACTAAGTGTTTCATTATATAAAGATGATATTGAGATAAACACATTAGATGTGAATAACATTATTTATATTTTGAATATAAATAAATCTCAAACATATAAAATGACAAACAAATAGTTCAAACTGATTTGATCAGAAGAAACTTAAATGTGGCATTGTTGTCTGGGACACAACTAAAACAAGAATCGTATATCCACACTTTTAAAGAGTGGGTACTCGGACTGATTTGATTCTATTCAAATAAAGTCTACGAATCTAGTTAATTGGGCAAAGTGCCTAAAACACCTTTACTAGGTAAAAGTGTAAATGACACCGATCTGTTAGCCCCAGTTCATAGTGAAGCAAGTGGGCTCATGTCTAGCTAGGCTAGATGTGGATATGAATATTTCGTGACCTTTACGGATGTGGCATCGCGTTATGGTTATGTGTTTCTTTGAAACACAAATCGGAAACTTTTAAAGTTTTCGACACGAAATAGTCAAACAGATCGGCTAAAGTATTAAACCGTCACGGTAAGACCGTAATGGAAAATACTTAAGCAATAAGTTTCTCATATATTTGAAAGAGTAGAGTATTCTTTCAATGAGGACTCCTCTCGGAACACGTCAATTTGACGGTGTGTCCAAACTGAGTAACCAAATTTTGTTGGACATGATAAAGGTTAATCATGAGTAGCTCTGAGCTACCATTTCCTTCAATGGATATACATAAACAGTTCATAACTTATTTTGAATAAGGTTCCATAAAAATCTGTTTGACAGATATCATATTAGATATGAACATGAAAGAAACCGGGTTTCTTATGCTAGGCATATGTTTGGATGATACCAAACTAGAACCCAAATTGGATAAGTTCCAATTGTAGGTTATCCAAGGGAAACCATAAGTATAGTACTTATACAACTCACAAGAGAACAATTTAATTGTTGCTCGCCATGCGGTTTTCCTAAGAGGAATACCGATATGCAGTGGTAAGTGGGAGGAAAGTAAAACTCGATGAAAATCGGAGTGATACTATTGCTGGCACCGATTCCTAATGGAACACTAATAGTTCATCAAGGATGTAACTATTCCATTAATCTTCGAATACACAAGAACCGCGTAAGTCGGAGAGAGTCAGAAAACAACCTGGGGTATGGGTTTCTGATCTCACCTCATAAAAATGTCAATCTTTTGAGGTATACCAACTGATTACGTATGAGGAAGTGATACAAGGTATCGACTCCCTGTTATGGCAAAGTGCCAGAACATCCGAAACAGATTCCATGTAAATCAACCAAGTTTGGATACTAGTTGTTGTACCGCAAGGCACTGTGCCTAATGGTACTATATGAGTCTTCAAGGAAGACATACATGGATGGCAAAATACCAACGTATAAAGCTAGACTTTTAGCGGAAAGGTATCGTTGTCAACATTGTGTTGATTACGATTCAACCTTTTACCTGTTGCCATGGTAAATCCATTTGGATAATGCTTGCCGATGCTGCGTGTTTCATTTATGAAATATGACAGCTTAACGGGAAAATCGTTTTCCTGAAAAGGAAACATTTTGGAGGATGTTTACAACATCCTGTCGGTTTTTTCGTACCATAACAAGCAAACAAGGTTTGCAGGTTATTCGATCCATGTTTGGATTGAAGCAAGCATAAGTTCTTAGAATTATCGTTTTGGATGTAATCATAATGGTATATGATTTAATTCAAAAGGAAAAAGATTCTTGTGTATATAAGGAGGTTAGTGGGAGCACACTGACAATGTTGTCCTATAAATAATGATAATATGTGTCATTTCTGGAAATGATATTCCCATAAAACAATCGGGGAAAGCTTGGCTTTCGGAAAAATTCTCTATAGAATTCTTGGGAGAAAACAACTTTTATTCAAGGAATAAAGATCCACTGGGATATATTAAGTTGTTAATATTCTCTGAGAAATCGTACATTGAAAAATGTACGTGACCTGATATCTCATACGCTTTGAGCATATGGATTCACAAACAGGCCAATCCAAGTGATAGTCACTGGATTGATGTTAAGAACATCCGTTAGTATCTTAGAGAACTAAGGATGCTGTCTTAATCTGTGGAGAAGGAGAACTTGAAATGACTGGGATCATTGTAGCAAGTTTCCTAACCGATAAAACGACTATAAGTCGCATAACGGTACTATACAGTTTGAATAACGGTACAGCGAGCTAGAAATCTTCCAAGCAATATACTGTTACCGAATAAGCAACAAATGCTGGTTATTGCTGCAGCTGAGGCAGCAATGGAAGCCATTTGGGTCGATAACAATTCTAATTAGATTAGATATAATTCTGTTAGCAGCTGAGCTAGGCGTGAGAACAGGCTAAAGAATTAATGGTCTCATCAACGATCCAGATATATACTTCAACTATTCTTCTTATTCATTCGGATCATACATCGTGGCGATGTGATGATCGAATAAATCACATTAGACGATAATCATGTAAATCCACTGACGAAAGCCTTTCCTCAGCAATTTAAGCCAACCGTACATAGTTCGGGTGTCAGACACTCGAGTGACTGGCTATAGGCCAAGTGGGTGATTGTTGGACAATTATGACCTATAGCGTCACTATTTGTACAGATCATGGTGTTGTTGTACAAATTAACTATGTGACAAAGGAGATTGCACTCTTATCATTTGTGATTAGATCACCAAGATATATAAATGATAGGAGGTTTATGATTTGTTCCTGGATTGAGAATGATATGAGACAATATCAGTCCACGAAGGATAAATCATTAAATATCCCTAGTCAGAGTATTATCGAGATTGGACATCGATAAATACGTAAAAGACTAGTATTACACTTGTGCGCGTTGTGAGGACACAACGACATAGTTCTCATATATTTGGGTATAGGATACTCATGCAAGTGTAATAGGAAGTTGTGTTTTACCGATGGTATGGGAAACAGCTTCGCTCTGGATAGACCCCCTCGAAATTCCATTGGTAGTATGACTATGTGTCTATGGAAGTCCGAAATCAGGGTAGGTGTATTTGGTATTAACCTGAGACTTGCACCGCTAATACTTGCGACAATCAAAATACTTTGGTTTTGGTCGTCCAGGGCTTTAACCGGTTTCTGTGTACGCCTCTTCTAGGTATATCGAGAATCGTAGTGTGTTGGGTGTGATGTCAAGACGGAAGTATCACTCCAGTCATAGTGGAGATGATGGTCACGTAGGATACGGGACTGGTTCTCTTAAATGCTGCAGCTATCGGGATATTATGACAAGGTCATGTATATCCGATTATAGAGACTAGTTACCAGACATCCGATATGTGCTTCGTACGGGGCAGACACAATTCCAGCCCCAGGCCTAGCACGTGATCATCCGATACTGGATCGACATACACAATACTACGTATACTACGCCTGATATAGATCTCTTATTCCTGTAAGCATATTTCTGGAGAATTGGGTAGGCATGACACTTTGTTAGAAGCCAACCTTGTCTTGTAAATCGGTATAAATGTAGTACGAGATACTCATGTGTTCGGATAGTCCGACGACCGTATTTAATGCCAACATATCCGGGGATCTCATAGGTCGCTTCCCAAAGATTCACCGAAGATGTATGACTCGCACTTTAATTAATCTGGGATTAATTAGATGAGAGAGAAAATTAATCTGGGATTAATTACGGAAATATTTTATCCGGGATAAAATATCATTTAAAGAGAGAGAGAACGATTAATTTGGAATTAATCGATTAAATAATATATTCGATATATTAAACGAAATTGGATTTCTACGTGGAATTAAAATTAGATTTTAATTCGGGCGAACGAGTTAATTTAGAATTAAGTCGTTAGCGACGTGAATAGTGATTTTGCTAGGCATAATCATTTAATTACGTCGCAACGAAAAATTCGTTAATTCGAAATTAGCGAACCCGAGCCCGAGATTATTTGCGAGCGAATTCGCATTTCGAATTCGAGCGCGGCACGCAAGTCAAATCAAGCGTCAAATCATTAGTCGCATCAAGCGTCAAATCATTAGTCACTTTGAGTGATATGACAACTTGTCACTTGATTTGATTGATTGATTGATTGATGGTGGTAGTTGGAAGGCATTAATTGTCTTTTGCCTTTGACTTTTTGAAATTGAAAAATGGTAAATGGTTAATTGATTTTGTAAATTAAAAAAACCTATTACACATTTTGATTGATCCATGGCCGAATTCAAGGGACAACAAAACAGCCCACTGCCGAGCTTGGAGAAGGCAGAAAATGAGTTTTGTCATCATCACCGCATCGACTCAACCGATCATTGTGAGTATTCCGCACCTCCTTTGATTGTATTCACATGTTATTTTCTTGCTTGATTAGATCTTGGGAAGCTTAGAGAAACCCAACACATTAAACCCCCGATTATCCATCAAAACAACTTCTAATTTCTTATCAAGTTTTACCCAAACCCACAAGTTGAGAATTATCAATGTTTCCATGGTTTTGAATGTCAATATTTCACACTTCCATCATCACTATCAAGCTCCAAACATGATATAAACACTAACTTATCAAAACTAAAAATTTATGATTTCGGTAATGAAATCTTACCTTTCTTTCATTGCTTGATTTGTTCATTCTCCAAATCTTTCTTGCCCAACCTGCTTATCAATTTTCCTTTCCTTCTTCCTTTTTCTTCTTCATTTTTTCTCTCCTTCTTCTTTTATTTCTTTCTTCCTCCTCTTTTATTTCTTTTATTTCTTATTTCTTTTCTTCTTCTCCATCTCACGTTACTGCCTTTTTTTTTTTTTTTGCCTCCCAACTTTCTGATTTGTGAATTGTTCTTGCTTTATATAGTGGGGGTGCCGTAGATATTTGGAAATTTATGGATAAGTGTAGAAAAATCTAGAAAGTTTGAGAATTTTATATTTGACCCCGAAATCACTATTCATCCAAATTTTGACTTGCGTTTTTGACCTAATTCTGATCCGAATTTGGAAAAATGTTCAACGCGGAAGTTGTAGGTCTCGATCCCAGATTTCCGACGATATAAAATTCATAAAAATAGAGGTCTTATGAAAAGGTTACACCTCAAATACCATGGGCGGTCCTAAATAAATACGGTACAGTCTCGTCGTCCCGGGACTTCAAGAAATTTACCGATCATCTCCAAAGTCATTCTACGAGCATATTTGAGTCCCAAAATCATTTATTTTACGTGTCTTCGTAACATTATCGCTGTAGGTAGTAGTAAAAACTACCGGTCGTTACCAATTTCTCCCCCCTTAAATATGATTCGTCCTCAAATCCTTTATGGGGTCTAACTCGTGGTTTCTTAGTTTCAAGAATATCTATAGATTCTACTATACTTATCTTCTTATCTCTAACCTATGCTGGTTACTTGATCTTCCTCTTTTCCATTTTCTGAGTCCTCATTATGTTATACTTATGCTGAGTATCTTTGACTGCTATCTTTTTGATCATTTCGCTGTATCTCATACTCCTTATCTCTAAGATTTCTTCCTTCTAGGCCTTTACTTATGATCAAACAATTTCTTAATTGATTAGATTTTTAGTGGCTGATACTTTATCTCTTACTAAAGATTCTTCATGTTTGTGTCCATTTTCGATTTTGGTTATGGTTAAAGTTTATATTCTTTCGTACTTTGCTTTCTAGGTCGTTTCTCACGTTCTTAACAAATTTTGTAGCTTGAGGATTCATTTCCTATGACATAACAACTTTGCACTAATCTACCCATTCATTTCCGTACTATGATACGAACCTACCAAATCACCCATACCTACTGCTAAACCATCCCAAACCCGTAGTGGTTTGGTCATCTCAAGCTACGGTTTGGTACCTTTTATGATTACTCAATCAAAGATTTCCTTATTATTACTTATGGTAACCTTTTACTCATTAAGTACTCTTTGCTACTATCATTGCACCTTAGTAGTTTTACTTTCTAAACTTTCTTAGTACTCTTTTTCATCCTTCACTTTATTCTATTATCCATTAAGAACTTCATTGGTCTATATTTCTGCTTTTTACTAGAGGAATATCTTGTTTCTTTATGCACCTATCATTTCTTTATACCTTGGTTTCTTGAAATATCGGTTATCACTTAACTACTTCCCCATTTTTGATACTGTTCTAAATTAACAGTTCCTTTCTGACTCTCATAGGCTTCACTTGTTCATTCTTGGACTACGTCTGTAGGTCTCAACTCATTGATCTTTCCTTGCTATTCTTTATATCAACTTGTTTGCTATATTCGATTGCATACTATAATATCTTCTCTTTGTTGATGTTCATACTATGGTAAGCTTATTTTCTTGATCTTATACCATACTATATTTCTATCAACGCTTACTTAGTATTTCCTCTCCTGTTTGTTATTACAACTTGAAATTTCACTTTCTATTACTTGTATCAGTTAACCTTTTGAGTTACTCTTCTACTTAGTTCTATATCTGAATCTACTATAAGTCATATCTCCTTTTCTTTTCCCGAATGATACTTGTCCTCATATGTCCCCGGTTATTCTTAACGATGTCCTTTACTTATTATTGTTTTGTATTATGCTTAACTGATATTTCTTCTTTTGTTACTTTGTCTAACAATTTCTCTTTAAATCTCTTACTTAGGCTATCTATTCCTTTCTTTTTATTCTGATTTGTTGCTATGCTTAAGAGTCGTATGATTCGATTCATTTATCATTATACTTATACTTGCTTCTAGAGTATCTTAAGGTTACGCTTCAAGTCCATCTTTTTACTGGTATCGATCGAGGGTTGGGAGGGTGGGAACTAGTCTTAAGGCCCTTCTGTTGCAGTGTTTCAATGACGCATACTTTTGCCTAAGACTCTCGTGTGTATCCGTCTGGTATCTCTTTTCTACATTGGGTACTACCGCTAAAAATTTTCTGACTTATCTTTTTAACTTTACTCACGGTCTTTTTCATCAATTAATCACTTTGCATCCTATACAAGTCCTTCTAAAAGCACCTTCTGTCAAGTTCTTTATATTGTCTCTTTACCATTTCTGTTGCTTACCTCTCTGTAATTACTATGTTCTTCCTATGGGTACTACTATAATCCATTTGTTACATTTTCTAAGGGACTCATTCTGCTACGAAGGTTCATTTTTAATCTTAGTTCCTCGACTTCTTATTCTTTTACTCCCTTGAAGACTCTATTTACCTCAACTACTAAGTTCATCTTCTACTAAATCTTTGGTCCATACACTATTCTCTTCCTAAAATCCTTCTTCTAGGTGGTCTGCCTCTCAAGGTCCTTTCATTTCTCGAAATGAACTCCCGTTGGTTTTCTTGCGGTCGCCTATACTCATGCTGATAGGAACTGCTTGTATCTCAGTGGTCATTTTCTTTATGTCTCGGGGTTTCTTTGTTCTAACACTTTTATGTTCTGATGGAGTCTATTGCTCATGTAGTATGGGTATGAGATAGACTGTGTCAGGATAACTTTAACTGGTATCTCGAAGGAGTGAGGATCTAGGTAGGTCGGGGGCTTTATCTATCGGAATCATTGACTAGGGAAACTAACTGTTGTTTCTATCATCATTCATCTTGCTTTCCTACAGGCCTAGGTTCGGGAAATCTGAAATCTCTATATTTCTATGGCATTCTGTATCCATTAGAAGGCTCTACAATCGACCTTGACTTCTTATTTCTTCTATCTTATAGCGGTCTTTGGTTATTCAAGGAACTTGCTACCTATACAGGATGGTGTTATAGATATTGGATCGACTTGAAGGAATTCTTTTGAGGAAGAATGGTATCTTGCTTGACGGAAAGAACCATTACTTAGATCTATTCGACTTTTTATTCAGTTTTAGTCTTGCTACTCTCTTCTTCACTACAAGCTCTTGTATTTATCTTTCATTATCTAACTTGTGTCTCTGATTCTTACTACTATAGGTTTGGCATTTCCTTATATATCTGCTTCTGTTCCTCAATCTCTATTTGCTTCTGATTACTTGGGTATCTACGTTTTGTTTTTTTACTTTTCTTTCTAACTTTTTCTTTTTCTTTATATTTTCCTTGGTGGGTACTTATACGACTTTGTTATCTATAGGGAATACTCAAAAATTATTAGTTTGACTTGAAGGAGTATTCTAAGGAGGGAAGGAATTCTACTCCTAGGCACTCTGTTACTTGATCAAACTTTTCTATTCTCTTGCGTATTCTTGAGTAGGTATCCTCAAAATTTCTCTGCCTTGTTCCATTTCCTTACTACTCTTTATCTCTGGCTACCTACACTTTTATTTATCCCTTTATGCTTTATTATAGCTTCTTTTTCTCACTTCCATATTAACTTTTCTTAAAATCCTACTGTCTGTTTCCATAACCTGTTTATTCTTCTGGTACTATATCGGTATAACTACAATAAGATTTCTTAACTGGTATCTAGAGTGAAATTGTTCTTGCAAGAAATGCTACTTGAATGATCTAAGAAGGTTTACTAACCTGTCTATGGAGCTTTGAGGACGTACTTGAGGATCAGATACTGGAGAGGTAGTGCCTCATATACGGGTATCTCGAACATACTGCGTATACAAGACCCTAGCACTCTACCCACTACAGTCACTGATTCCCTAGACCATGCTCTGATACCATATGTAACATCCTCGATCTGGGAGATGTTACCGGCAGGGGATAACAGTACTAACCCCATTAGTCTCTGTTTTCCCGACTGTATTCTAAGCCATTCAAATGCAATGTTATGCATGGGGACCATAAACCAACTTATCAATATAAAATACTTTTGTTACTCATAACTGTATTCTCAAAACTACTTTTCTTTACAAACATTAACAGACACTCATAATGACTTATACTACACTAGTGTATACATGTGACTTTACTTTGACTCTGACTAGACTCTCATGCTATCAGACTCGGTGCTGGTGGACTCAATCCCTAGTGACTGCATCAGTATATGTCCTCCTGAGCTCGTCCTCTGAGAAACCTGCAAGATACAAAGACTGGGGTGGGGGTTAAATCGCTAACGATCTAAGTGAGTGGACAAAACTGAAAACTAATATGAAAACTTTTTAGTTTCAAAATATAGGTTCCAAAACATCTCTTTATGTGAAAAACTCTGCTTTTAAAAACTTTCTTGAAAAATACTTTTCTTTTATCTGAAAACATTTTTCTGAAAACTTCTGAAAAAGATATCTATGATGCTCTACGTCCAGGAAAACGACTCAATTGGACGTGTCCGGAATACTCAACGGGTCTCTGAAACTGATGCTGCTCTACGTCCAGGAAAATGACTCAACTAGACGTTGTTTCTAAGCCCACGAAATGACTCAACTGGGCGTCTTTGAAACTGGTGGTCTATGCCCAAGAAAACGACTCAACTGGACATAGCCACAAACTAGAACTGGGGGTGCGGATCTATGCTACCACCCAAGCTCTGAACTAGAGTCCAAGTACACAATTCTATGTCGTCATCCTGGCTCTACATGTACACATGTCTTCTGTATCCATCAATTCCAACAGTATCTCAAGTTACATACTGGGGTGAGTTTACCTCATGCCCCGAAAATATGAAAACTCAAGCTTTAAAACTTTTTTTTGTCTAAAACATAACTAAAACATGATAGAAAGCATAAATTTCATGTAATAACAGTAATAAATAAATCTAACGCCCTAAGGCATAAAAATAAGTCTGATATCAAAACTTAAAACTTAATAAATAAAAACCAATTAAAGAAAAGAGGTACACTTATTGTGTTTGAGTCTGGCTCGCACTTGATCCTTGGTCGAAGGAGAATGCGGTTCCTGTGGATAACCTATGATCGGAACTTAATTAGAATCAACATAGTAAAATAACCTCGATACTTTTAATACTTAAAGATTCATCCAAATATATTACTCAAGACTTATGATGATCATAATTTGGTATAGGATGTGAGTATAAACTGATACGAGTCCCTAAGGGCGGGCTTTAATGCTCTAGGGCAGAACTGGGGTATTAAAACTGATTTGGTGAGGTTCTGGTCTCGCGTCGCGATGCAGGAAGGACTGTGCGTTTCGATGCGCGGTGTCCAGAATCTGGTCATCTTCTTCCTCTCGCGTCGCGACGCGCCCTGCGTTTCCAGGTTCTGATTTCTTCTTCCAAGCTCATCCAAAACTCAATTTATCCAATTTCACCCCATATCAATGCTTCCATACTTCAAACCAAAACACAATACATCATCCTACACATTATTTAACATACATTATGTTGGACAGTTATGACCCATAGCACCACTATTTGTAAAAGACATTGTGTTTTTGTATAAATTAACTATGTGACAAGGAAATTGATATTTTATCATTTTATAATTGGATTACTTGGATATATAATGATAAAAGTCATTATGATTAGTTCCGGATTAATAAGATATGAGACAATATTAATCCACGAACGGTTTTAATCATAAAATCTCTAGTCGTAGTATTATCGAGACTGGACATCGATAATGTGGAATAGACTAGTATTACATTGTGTGTGTTATGGAGCTTAACAGCATAGTTCTCATATATTTAAGTATTAGATACTTATGCAAGTGTGATAGGAGGTTCTATTAGCCGTTGGACTGGGACAGCTTCACTCTGGATAGACCCATCAGAATCTCATTGGTAGTATGACTATGTGTCTATGGGAATCTGAATTAGGGTAGATGTATGTGGTCTTAACCTGAGAGTTGCATCGCTAATACTTGTGACAATCAGTACGCTTTGGTTTTGATCGTCCAGAGCTTTAACAAGTTCATGTATGCCTCTTCTAGGTTTATTGAGAATCGTAGTGTATGGGTGTGATGTCAAGATGGAAGTATCACTTCAGTCATATGGAGACGATGATCATATAGGGATACAGAACTAGTATTCTTATATGCTGCAGCTATCGGGATAGTATGACTAGGTCATGATTATGCGATTACAGAGACTAGTTGCTAGTGATCCGATATATGCTTCGTACGGGGCATACACAATTCCATCCCCTAGCCTAGCATGTGACATATGATACTGGATCGTAATACGCAATACATAGTATATTATGCCTGATAAAGATTATATATTCCTCGTTGAATATTTCTGGAGAATTGGGTAAGCACGGTGTTTTGCTAGAATCCAACCATGTCTTGTAAATCGGTAAGAACGTGGTACGTGGTACGCACGTGTTCGGATAGTCCGATGACTGTATTTACTGCCAACATATCTAGGGATCTCTTGGGTCTCTTCCCAAAGATTCACCGATGACATTTGACTCGAACAGAATTAATCTGGGATTAATTAGGAGAGAGAAAATTAATATTGGATTAATTACGGCAATAATTTATCTAGGATAAAATTCGAATAGAAGAGAGAATGCGATTAATTTGGAATTAATCGATTAAATAACATATTAGATATATTAATTGAAATCAGATTTCAATGCGGAATCAAAATTGGATTTTAATTCGGGCGAACGAATTAATTTGGAATTATTTCGTGAGCGAATTTCATAATAATTTTGTTAGGCATTATTATTTAATTAAATTGGATTTAATTACGTTGCAATGGTAAATTTTTTTATTCGGAATAAACGAACCCGAGCCCAAAGTATGTTTTGTAAGTCAATTAGATTTGGAATTAAATGGGTGTGACCCATGACTTACATCAAAAGTCACTATTTGTGATGTGGTGGTTGAAAGTAGTAAATATGTCATTTACTTCTCATATCTACCACCACTTTGAAAGTCAACACACAATTAACTTTGGTATTAGTTTTGGAAAACTACTATTCCTCTTTCTCTCTCTTTAGGCGTGAAAAATCCTTCCTCTCCATTGATTCTTGCTTCAAAAATCTTCAAAGCTAGCACTTATAGAGTCTTGTGAGGTGATAGGGAAACTCATCCTTGAGTTTTGGAATTCAAAAGAAAGCTTGGAGCTTCCAACTTACAAAGAAAGTTTCGAATTTCTCATCCGTTCATTGTAAGTATTTTCCGCAACTTACTTGATCATTCACACTTAGAATCATGTTTAGGAGACCTTGGGATGTCTTGGACAAACTAACACATTAAACCCATGATAATCCATAAAAAAACTTGTAATTTCTTTATCAAGTTTTACCCAAAACCCACAAGTTGAGAATTATCAATGTTTCCATGGTTTTTAATGTCAAAATTTCACACTTCCATCATCACTATCAAGCTCCAAACATGATATAAACACTAACTTATCAAAACTAAAAATTTATGATTTGGGTCATGAAATCTTACCTTTCTTTCCTTGCTTGATTTGTTCATTCTCCAAATCTTTCATGCCCAACCTGCTTATCATTTTTCTTTTCTTTCTTCCTTCTTCTTCTTCCTTTTTTCTCTCCTTCTTCTTTTCTTTCTTTCTTCCTCCTCTTTTCTTTCTTATTTCTTTTCTTCTTCTTCATCTCATGTTACTGCCTTTTCTTTTTGCATCCCAACTTTCTGATTTGTAAATAGTTCTTGCTTTCTATAGTGGGGGTGCCTTAGATATTTGGAAATTTATGAATAAGTGTAGAAAAATCTAGAAAGTTTGAGAATTTTACATTTGACCCTGAAATCACTATTCATCTGAATTTTTGACCTGCGTTTTTGACCTAGTTTTGATCCGAATTTGGAAACATGTTCAATACGGAAGTTGTAGGACTTGATCCCAGCTTTCCGAAAATATAAAATTCATAAAAATCGAAGATCCTATGAAAACGTTACGCCCCAAATACCATGGGCAGTTCAAAGGAAACACGGTACAGTCTCGTCCCGGGACTTCAAGAAATTTACCGATCATCTCCAAAGTCATTCTACCAGCATATTTGAGTCCCAACATCATTTATTTTATGTGCCTTCATAACATTATCGCTGTAGGTAGTAGTTAAAACTACCGGTCGTTACAATCCCTAATATAAAGCTATTGTAAGGTTATCGTAATTAAAGTAAGTTAAGAAAGTTTGTTTTGGTGTAGAAGATAGTTTGTAATCGAATAGAAGAAAGTTTATTGGATTTTCTGATTTGATGATATTTCGAAGATGGATATTTGTGATAAAAGTATATATGTATGAATTCATATTTCATGTGATTGAAGTGAATTTAATATTAAACGATATACTCTATAGTATTCGAGTTTTGCTTTGCATGCTTATGATGTTTTAGATTGGAACATATATACGTAAATAGATATGAGGATTTGCATATGTAATAGAAAATGATTATTTAAATATTTATAAAGCTGAATTTATAACTTGGTAATGTTGAAAGTTTCTAGTATGCATGACTTTATGTTTTGTTGGTTGCATGAGCATGGTTACTTACTAAGTTCTTAAAACTCAGACCAAACCAGTTTGCTAGTTTTGCAGGTTGGCTACCAGATGGGTCAAACACTTCAGCTTTGGAATTCATGCTCGATACATGGATCACCTAAACAGCAATCACCCTCGCAAGTGTCATGGGAGAAGTTTTAGAAGTTTAGGATATTTGATTTATTATTTTATTTATCGTGTTGAGCACGCCATTTGTATTAAGTAAATGTTTTGATTGCTTATGATGTTGTGAGCACAGAGCCGGTGAGTGTTGATAGATGATATGGGCACAGAGCCCTTAGGTAATGATTTTGATGTGTTGGTGTGGACCTGAGGTGCGTTATAATATATGATGTTTATTTTAGGTTCATTTTGATGTCGGATTGAGATCCAGGTTGTACGGTTTTATGATACATCATGTCGGATTTTCATAAATTTAAAGGCTTACGGAGATGGGTCAATCCCGTCTCATGCCGGTAGCATCCTGCCTCCGGCAGGGTGTTACAGTTGTGGTATCAGAGTAAAGGTTTAGGTGTCGATGACTGCAGCTACAGGGTATCCGATCATCTGAGTAAGTTTTCTGGTATATATAGATCATATATGTGTCATGTTTGTAACTTGAATTGATTGATTATATATGGATGATGTGCTATGACTTTGATTGATATGAATGATTCAGATTATCGGTACATGTTTGTATGCTATGAATATAGATATATGTATATGTATGGGTATATTAAGTTAAGAGTATGTCGTTTATATAGGAATATGAATACGTAGGTGATGTGAATCATTATATTTTGAGGTACGAGTAATTCTATGATGTTGATAGTCTGAATTGTGAAATGATATTTTGAACCATGTTTTGAAAACTTGGTATTTGATTTTTGGCACAAAATATTTTGAAAAGAAAAAGAAATTGAACGAAGAAAGAAAGAAAGAAAGTTTTTAGATATTTTAATTTTGACCATAAGTGATAAAGAAAATATTTCCGCTTTGATGCTTGATTAACGTTTTTCATATTTTTAGATTTATCGATATGTTTCCGTCGAGATGCTTGATAATATGTTTATGTCTCGGTGCTCGAAAATGATTTTGATATTTTTAAACTATAAAATTTATTTTCGTTGAGATGCTCGAAAATCTGTTTCTGTCACGGTGCTTGATGATTTTATATTTTAGACCCTCTGTGGTGCTTGTATATGTTTCGTTTCGGCATGGCCGGGGATTTAGTTATGGGGTCCAGACCATCAAAAATGGCTGGCCCATTACCATGTCGACATGGTCCGTACATTGTCCGGTCTGTGCGCGTGACTGAACAATGGGCGATCGATATGTATTTTGAAAACTTTGGATAAAAGATTTATTTTTCATTTTACACATATTTATGTTATGGGGGGAATGATTTCAAAAGAATTACATTTTGATTTTGATTTATTTCGATATTATTCATGATATTATACGATATGATATGTTTCCGTCACGGCGCTTGTATATGGTATTTATAATTTTATAATTTGAAATGACATGTTTCCGCCATGATGCTTGTATAGGGGTTTGCCCAACTGCAGTGGGTCGACCCGACCCTCTATCGACAGGGGATTTTTTCATTCATTGTGTGATCTGTACGCGCGATTCGGGAATTGGGCGCTTGTTTATGTTTCGTCTAGTGAGTTATGTTGGATGTTCGATATGGATTTATGATGATGGATTTTGAAATTGATTTTTGTTTACAGTAAAAGAGTTTTTCAAATGTATTTTCGAAAGGATTTTTGAAAGAGATCATTTTACGCTTTCTATTTCGAATAATGATAGAGATTGACAGATTTAGACGATCAACATCATAAGAGCACTATGATTATGGGTCACTTCTGGCTGTGACAATGGATGTATTGGTGGATACAAGAGATTATGTTCATTATAAGAATATGTAAGTTTATGGTTAGTCACAGATCTTTTGATTATTGTGATGGTTATGTAAGTTATATAGTCAGCCATACAAAATTGTATGTGCGATAGGATATGTACGTAGGTAAACTTTGATGTTGATATCGTTTACATATATGATATGAAATAACATGATGCGAAATGAATGCCTCCAATTTTTGATTGTGGACGAAATAGATAGTATAAAATTCGCGTTAAGTTTCCGTTTTGATATTGGATTGGATTGCATGTAAAGAACATTTGTTATGTTCCTTGTTTCGGATGATGTATACGATTGGCTGTATAGAATCTGTGTTCGACTTTCTATTTCTGCTGATAGATAAGTTTGGAGCGGTTGTATTCCTATGAATATATATGAATTGAGGTGATAAATTTGATGTAATTTTGGTATGAAATGATTGATTTGATTTATTTTCCATTGAAATATCATGATTTGCGTTGGTATATGAAGTACGTAAATTTTAATAAGGTGTAAAGTGAGATAACCTGAGAATGCGGATAAGATGGTTATTACGTGTATTTGGCTCCGAATGACTAGACATAAGGATGGAGACATTTCGAGGACGGAATTTTTAAAGAAGGGAGAAAGTAATATTCCGATATTTTTTCGGAACAGTTCTGGAAGATTTCTGAATTAAAATTTAGAATTGGGAGCGTGATGTTATTCGAAAATAAGACTTTATGTGTTGGAAAATAGGTTGGAATATTTTTAAGTGAAGTTTCCTCACATTAGAAAATGCGTGGTTCTGAGAACCGGTTATGCGATTTCTGATTTTATCGTTATAAGCATGAATGTTAATTGTTTCAGCTATAAAGATAGCAAACGAACTCCGTTTGAGCTGATTCTTAAACCATCGGACTCAATTTTCCATGAAGAACAACTTTCATGTCGAACACCTTTTGAAATTTACATCATAAGGGCTTTAAAAAATATGAATTTCCGTGAAAGCCACATGATAGGGGCCTGATTGTAATTTTTGGGGTTAGAATGTAATTTTCAGAAATATTCTTATAAATACCCTTAAGTTTCTTAAATTGTGAAAAGGAAAAGCTTCTCAAAGACTCACACCCGACCCCTCATCCTCAAATGGCATTTTGGAGTACCTATGTCGCACAGGCGGCCTACCGGCCATCGCCGGCCGGTGCGACAGTCCAGAGGGGTGCGCTGGCCACCCTTCCATCTTGTGGTGGCCAGCGGCGGCCCCATATCATCGGAGATCGACTAGAAATAATATATATGTGTGTGAGTTTGGGTTTCTCAATCTCGTCTCGTCGCTTTGTTTCACGGCTCAAGCCAGCTGCCAAATCGAAGCTTTCAGAGAGAGCTACAAGATGGCAGTGATGCTTTTTCTGATTAGTGCTCGGTTGCACGTGAAATGAGAGCAGAAGATTCAGACGAATAGTGAACCATAATGAACAGTAGCTCCGATCAGAATTCCATCATTCCAGCGCATTTGTGGAAACGTTTGGAGTCCGTATATGCCCTCTAAGTATCGATAAGACCTCCCTGTAAAAAAATCACAAATTTCAAGTTTATAGTTAAATGATTAGATTTATCCAGTAGCTTCGTAGCATAGAGTATTGGGATAAATTGAATTCTTTAAGTATTAGTATATTGAATATGAGCATTCGGTAGAATCCGATTGAAAACGGAACGAGTTTGATCGATCTGATAGAATATATAAGTTTGCGTATAAATACATATTTTATTTTAACGATAATTTGAGTCATATATATGATATTACGAATTATTTGGATAAATCCGGGAATGAATGTTGGATAAATCCGGGAATGTTCGGAGGGTTTGGGACCCTTCCGTAACTTTTGCCAAAACCTTTTCAGAAGATTTTCTAAAAACACTTAAACCGAGAATTTAAGTAAACTGACCATTTGGTTAGTGTTTATAATGATGTTTTAAGATTAATGAAACTAAGATCATTGAAAACGGACTTGATTTGGTTATTTCGGAAAGATCCAGAATTTTATAGTAGTTAATGTTGGACAATTATGACCCATAGCATCACTATTTGTACAGATCATGGTGTTGTTGTACAAATTAACTATGTGACAAACGAAATTGCTCTTTTATTATTTGTAATTAGATTACCAAGATGTATAAATGATAAAAGGTCCTTATGATTAGTTCTGGATTGAGATGATATGAGGCAGTATCAATCCACGAAGGTTTAATCATTAAATATCCCTAGTCGTAGTAATATCGAGATTGACATCGAATGCGGAATAGACTAGTATTACACTTGTGCGCGTGTGGGAGCATAAAGACATAGTTCTCATATATTTGGGTATTTGATACTCATGCAAGTGTAATAGGAGGTTGTATTTACCGATGGTATGGAAACAGCTTCTCTAAGGATAGACCCCTCAGAATTCCATTGGTAGTATGACTATGTGTCTATGGAAGTTCGAATCATGGTAGGTGTATTTGGTCTTAACCTGAGACTTGCACCGCTAATACTTGCGACAATCAATATACTTTGGTTTTGGTCGTCCAGGGCTTTAACAGGTTCTGTGTACGCTTCTTCTGGGTATATTGAGAATCGTAGTGTATTGGGTGTGATGTCAAGACGGAAGTATCACTCCAGTCATAGTGGAGATGATGATCACGTAGGATACGGAACTGGTGCTCTTATGTACTGTAGTCATCGGGATAATATGACTAGGTCATGATTATCCGATTATAGAGACTAGTTACCAGAGATCTGATATGTGCTTCGTACGGGGCAGACACAATTCCAGACCCAAGCCTTGCACGTGACATCTGATACTGGATCGTAATACGCAATACTACGTATACTACGCCTGATAAAGATTACATATTCCTTTAAGAATATTTCTGGAGAATTGGGTAGGCACGGTGCTTTGCTAGAAGCCAACCATGTCTTGTAAATCGGTAAAAACGTAGTACTAGGTACGTACGTGTTCGGATAGTCCGACGACCGGATTTACTGCCAGCATATCCGGGGATCTCATGGGTCGCTTCCCGAAGATTCGCCGATGACGTATGACTCGCACTTTATTAATCTGAGATTAATAATAAGGGAGAGAAAATTAATCTAGGATTAATTACGGAGATATTTTATCTGTGATAAAATATTATTTAAAGAGAGATAACGATTAATCTGAAATTAATCGATAAAATAATATATTCGATATATTATACGAAATTAGATTTCGACGCGGAATTAAAATTAGATTTTAATTCGGGCGAACGAGTTAATTTAGAATTAATTCGTTAGCGACGTGAATAGTAATTTTGCTAGGCATAATTATTTAATTAAATTTGATTTAATTACGTCGCAACGGAAAATTCGTTAATTCGGAATTAGCGAACCCGAGCCCGGGAGTGTTTGCGGGCACTCGCATTATAAATTCAAGTGCGGCCACAGTCACATCACGCGTCACATCACTTGTCATTCATGTGATGGATGTCTTGTCACTTTGAGTGATTGACAACCAGTCACTATTATGAGTGATGTGAGTTGTTGGAAGGCTTAAATGCCTTGTACCTTTTTTGGAAATGGTAATTGATTTTTGAAATCAAAAATCCATATACACAAATCAACACACAACTTCTCTCTCTATCTTCTTCTTCCTTCTTGACCGAAACTCTCTCCCTTCAAATGTTTTGGCTTGGCCAAACTCACCAAGGGAAATAGAAATTTTGTGGCAAAATTTCAAGAGTGCTAGCACACATTAGGAGTCATCCAAAGGTGATAGGGAAACCCACCCATGGGCATGGAATCTCATCTTAAAGCTTGGAGCTTGAAGAAATCATGGAGCACAAAAATGGAGGCCAAAACCGTGAGAACCTTGGAGGAAAAGCTTGAAGAAATTTTTAGTGTTCATCGCATCGCAAAAGCCGATCATTGTAAGTATGATTCCGCCATACTTCTTATGAGTATTCACATGATTTCTATGCTTGAATGATCTTGGGACTAACCTAGAAACCCAACAATGGTATCTTGAGCCATTTTGAGCATGAAATTGGAATTAGGGTAAAATTGGGTAAAACTGATTTGAGCATGTTTTGATGAAATTGATTGTTGATATATGCTTGAATGATGATAACATAGTGTTATGCATGATCAATTTGATGAAAATTGGATTGGATCAATTTTTCCCCAAATTTGAGGCTTGGCCGAAAGTTTAGAGTTGCCCTAAGTCATGGTGATATTTGATTTGATCATTGGATGAGTTGAAATCATTTGGGAAATGTGATTTAGGATTTAATTGGATTGAATTCGGAATCGGAAAAAAAATTCCCCTAAATGCCGTGACTTGTAGCATGTAAAATGATATGATTTTTTGATTCAATTGTGTTGGACATAAGTTGATGATGATAAGCATAATTAATTGTGTAAATTGGGTTTTGGAAATGTTAATTTGACTAATTAATTATGGCTATACACTATGGTTAATTTAATTGTGAAATTTGGAATTTTGTAATTAATTAGTTGGGCTTAATTTGGAATTGGGCTTGTAAAGTTGTATTTGGGCTTAATGGGCTTGGTTGGGCCAAGTTTGGTTTAGGCTAATTGGTTGGATCCAATTGGGCCAAAACCATATCCATAAAGTCCAAATATAATTAAATGGACCTTTAATATTTTAATTTGGCCTAATGGGCCTAAATTGGTTTCTTGGCAAATAAGGGTGATTCCTTAAATGGGCTTTGGTATTTGAGTTTGACCCATATTGACCAAAAGTCCATGCCTTATGAAATTAATTGAAAGCCCATTGGACTTTAATTAAATTGACATTGGATGTTAATTGGCTTTGAGACCCGTAACGATTAGATTTAGAATCTAAGTCGTAAAGGCACATAATAAAGTGTAATTATTTAATTTAGAATTAAATATAGAATTAGTATTAAATACAAATTAAATTGGATTTAATATTGTAGTTTAATATAATTCAAGAATTCGTACTTATTCGCAAAACGAGTTTGACTCGCGCAAAATCAAATCGTTGTTTGAACATTGAATGGTCATTAATTTTAGATTAATTAATTGGATTAGATTGATTGATAACATGCTTTGTGTGAATACATGGATGCGATGTATGAATAATGTATATCGGATGGATATTAGATGGGTGAGGGCAATTTTGGAAATTGTTGTAATAAATTTAGAATTTATTAAATTAGACATGCGTGTCCAGCCTATTACCTCTTGACTATTTGTATTTCTCTTCTCACCTATTCCCCTAAATGTAAATGAGGTTTCTTTAGAAGTGTTATGTAATCGGGTAGAAGTAAATATTGTGCTAGCGGGAGAGAGGAAATGGAGAGATTTGTTCTAGGAACAATGTGTTTAAGTATCCATCCGCATATCATTATTATTTTATTTATACGCGCCTTATTATGTTTTTAGAATGCATGTTTAAGGGTGTATGATGATGAGACCTTAACAAAGATAATAAATTGGTTGCTATTTACGCGAAAAACCCTCACTACATATTAAGCGTTGTTCCTTCCATTGAGTGGTTGCCATTTAAGTTTGTTCGTGCCAAAGCCAATGCTTAAATTCAGAGGAAAAAAGGTTAGGGAAAATATTGGATATATTGGCTTATATAAGGTATATGTTTCGGACTTGGACGTCCACCTACTGGATATAGAATTGGATGGGATCCAATTGATCTTAGAGATCTACCTAGTTAATTATCATACAATTTGTTGGCCAAAGTCAAGATTGTGTGTTATTTAACGGGATCCTAGCCCACTAGGAAATAAGGTTTCCCGAGTACTCCACAGAGGGTTAGAGGCTCGCCGAAAAATAGTGGGAGGCAAGTATTAAATTTACAATATTCGTTTAGTTACTTGCCAATACGCGCTCATTTCTTTTTTCGTCAATAAATTAACATATTAGTTGGACTAATATTTAATCATTGTTTTAAATTAACAGTTAGACTGTATTCAAACGATTTCAAATAATAGTTGATTATATAATTGGATTATAGTAATCAATATATTTGAATTAACCAATTAAATTATAGTTGATTATATAGTTAGACTATAGTAATCATTATATATTAATAGTACCTGAAATGTTGATTGGATAGTTGGACTATAGCAATCAAGATAACTGAAAGATTAGTTTTTAAAACATAATCCTGGGTGAAAATGTCATTAAACGACTTTTAATTTCAAATTGGGAATAAAATCTCAGGATAGTCTGGAGCCGAGAAGTTACTTTATTTGATAGAGTGACGTCTCGAGCCTAAGCCCGGAGTTGAGCAAATAGTAGAACATGATATTTGGAATATTCATGTGATGAAAACTTTAGTGCTTAATCTGTTATGCTTGCCGCAAAGACTCCTTAATTTCTTAGTCAGAACTAAGGATTAGATCCTTATAGTATGATATTGAAATTGAAGGATCTTCATAGATCTATCCTTAGATCTTAGAAGTACAAATTGCAATAGAAAATCTTGGAGAGTTAATGGCTATACTCAAGAGACAAAGCCAGAGTTTGCAATAGGCAAGAAGCGCAAGGCGCATCTTACTTCGACATCCCAGAAGGCCAAGGCTTGGCCAAAGGCTTCTGGGTGTGGAAAATGGGCAAAGGCAAAATCATTATAATCTTCTGGGAAGACAAATGACATATCCCAAAATGTCTGCCTAAACTGTGGTAAACGGGGTCACTGAAGCGTGACTGCCGTATGGACAAGGAAGATATGAAGGAACTGAATAGGGGCAAGGCTCCAACTTCAAATATGTTTGTTATAAACATGTTCACTACTAGTATTAAAATTGGATTTTAGATACTGGATGTGGTACATAAATATATGTACTGGTGTGCAGAATCTGCTCATTAGCAGGATACTGACTTCAGTTGAGATTTACCTACGAATTAAAAACGGGACGAGAATCGCTGTTTTAACCGTAGATACCTAAGTTTAGGAACTACCCTTCGGGTGTGTACTTAAATTAGGAAACTGTTACAATGTAACTAGTTTGACTAGAAACATTATCTCTATATCAGGGTTTAATCCGTTGCGGATATACCTTTATATTCTAGAACACTAAAGTGTTTATTTTATAAAGATGATATTGAGATACACACATTAGATGTGAATAACAGTATTTATATTTTGAATATAAATAAATCTCAAACGTATAACATGACAAACAAATAGCTCAAACTGATTTAATCAGATGAGACTTATTGTGGCATTGTTGTTGGGACACAATTAACAAGACTCGTATATCCACACTTTCGAAGAGTGGATACTAGGACGGATTTGATTCTATTCAAATAATGTCTACGAATCTAGTTTATTAGGCAAAGTGCCTGAAATACTTTTACTTGGTAAAAGTGAAAATGCCACCGATCTGTTAGCCCTCGTTCATAGTGACGTAAGTGGGCCATATATCTAGCTAGGCTAGAGGTGGATATGAATACTTCGAAACCTTTACGGATGTGGCATCGCGTTATGGTTATGTGTTTCTTGTGAAACACGGATCGAAACTTTGATGAATTCAAAGAGTTTCGACACGAAGTAGACAGACAGACCGGCTAAAGTATTAAAACCGTCACGGTTAGACCATGATGGAAAATACTTAAGCAATAAGTTTCTCAAATACTTGAAAGAGTATAGTATTCTTTCAATGAGGACTCCTCCCGGAACACGTCAATTTGACGGTGTGTCCAGAAGAGAGAAACCAAATTTTGTTGGACATGATAAGGTTAATCATGAGTCGCTCTGAGCTACCATTTCCTTCAAGGGATACGCATTAAACAGTGCAAAACTTATTTTGAATAAGGTTCCATGAAAATCTGTTAGACAGATTCATATTAGATATGAACAGGAAAGAAACCGGGTTTTCTCATTCCTGAAGATTTGGGTATGCTGGGCATATGTTTGGATGATACCAAACTAGAACCCAAATCGGATAAGTGCCTAAGTTGTAGGTTATCCTAGGGAAACCTAAGTATAGTACTTATACAACTCACAAGAGAACAATTAATTGTTGCTCACCATGCGGTTTTCCTAAGAGGAATACCGATATGCAGTGGTAAGTGGGAGGAAAGTAAAACTCGATGAAAATCAGAGTAATACTATTCCAGGCACCGATTCCTTAATGGAACACAAATAGTTCATCAAGGATGAAACTATACCAATAATCTTCGAATACACAAGAACCGCGCAAGTCGGAGAGAGTCAGAAAATAACCTGGGAGGTATGGGTTTCTGATCTCACCTCATAAAGATGTCAATCTTATTGAGGAATACAAACTGACTACGTATGAGGAAGTGATACAAGGTATCGACTCCCTATAATGGCAAAGTGCCATGATATCCGAAATGGATTCCATGTATACCAACCGAGTTTAGATACTAGTTGTTGTACCGGAAGGCATTGTGCCTATTGGTACTATATAAGTCTTCAAGGAAGACATACATGGAAGGCAACATACCAACGTACTAAGCTGGGCTTGTAGCGAAAATGTAGCGTTATCAACATTGTGTCAATTACGACGAAACCTTTTATTCGTTGCCATTGTTAAATCCATTTGGATAATGCTTGCTGATGCTGCATGTTTCATTTATGAAATATGGCAGCTGAACGTCATAATCGTTTTCCTTAATCGGAAACCTTTTGGAGGATGTTTACAATATCCTGACGGTTTTGTCATACCAAAACGAGCAAACAAGGTTTGTAAGTTATTCGATCCATTTATGGATTGAAGCAAGCATTACGTTCTTGGAACATCGTTTTGATGTAATCATAATGGTATATGATTTAATTCAAAACGAAAATGATTCTTGTGTATATAAGGAGGTTAGTGGGAGCGCACTGACAGTGATTGTCCTAAATAATGATGATATATCATTCTTGGAAATGATATTCCATAATACAGTCGGGTGAAAGCTTGGCTTTCATGAAAATTCTCCGTAGAATTCTTGGGAGAAACAACCTTTTTTCTGAATAAAGATCTACTGGATAGATCTAAAAGTTGTTGGTACTCTCCGAGAACTCGTACATTGAAATAAATATACGCGACCTGGTGTCTCATATGCTTTGAGCATATGGAGTCACAATCAGGCCAATCCAAGTGATAGTCACTGGATTGATGTAAGAACATCCTTTAGTATCTTAGATGAACTAAGGATGATGTCTTATACTATGGAGAAGAAAAACTTGAAGTGACTGGGTTCACTTCTGCAAGTTTCCTAACTGATCAAAAAATGACTATAAGTCGTAATAAAGGTACTATATAGTTTGAATAACGGAACAGTGAGCTGGAAATCTTCCAAGCAAGATACTGTTGCCGAATAAACAACAAAAGCGGAATATTGCTGCAGCTGAGGCAGCAATAGAAGCCTTTTGGATCTATAATAATCCTAATTAGATTAGGAGTAGTTCTGTTAGCAGCTGAGCTAGGCTACAGCACAGGCTAAAGAATTAATGGTCTCATCAACGATCCAGATATATACTTCAAATATTCATCTGATTCGTTCGGATCATACATCGTGGCGATGTGATGATCGAATAAATCGCATCAGATGATAACATTGCAAATCCGCTGACGAAAGCATTTTCTCAGCAGAAGTTTGAGCGAACCGTACATAGTTCGGGTGTAGGACACTTGAGTGATTGGCTATAGGCCAAGTGGGAGATTGTTGGACAATTATGACCCATAGCATCACTATTTGTACAGATCATGGTGTTGTTGTAAATTAACTATGTGACAAAGGAAATTGCTCTTTTATCATTTGTAATTAGATTACCAAGATGTATAAATGATAAAAGGTCCTTATGATTAGTTCCGGATTGAGATGATATGAGACAGTATCAATCCACGAAGGTTTAATCATTAAATATCCCTAGTCGTAGTATTATCGAGATTGGACATCGATAATGCAGAATAGACTAGTATTACACTTGTGCGCGTTGTGGGAGCATAACGACATAGTTCTCATATATTTGGGTATTGGATACTCATGCAAGTGTAATAGGAGGTTGTGTTTACCGATGGTACGGAAACAGCTTCTCTCTGGATAGACCCCTCAGAATTCCATTGGTAGTATGACTATGTGTCTATGGAAGTCCGAATCAGGGTAGGTGTATTTGGTCTTAACCTGAGACTTGCACCGCTAATACTTGCGACAATCAATATACTTTTTTTGGTCGTCCAGGGCTTTAACAGGTTCTGTGTACGCCTCTTCTGGGTATATTGAGAATCGTAGTGTATTGGGTGTGATGTCAAGACGGAAGTATCACTCCAGTCATAGTGGAGATGATGATCACGTAGGATACGGAACTGGTGCTCTTATGTACTGCAGCATCGGGATAATATGACTAGGTCATGATTATCCGATTATAGAGACTAGTTACCAGAGATCCGATATGTGCTTCGTACGGGGCAGACACAATTCCAGCCCCAGGCCTTGCACGTGACATCCGATACTGGATCGTAATACGCAATACTACGTATACTACGCCTGATAAAGATTACATATTCCTTAAGAATATTTCTGGAGAATTGGGTAGGCACGGTGCTTTGCTAGAAGCCAACCATGTCTTGTAAATCGGTAAAAACGTAGTACTAGGTACGTACGTGTTCGGATAGTCCGACGACCGGATTTACTGCCAACATATCGGGGATCTCATGGGTCGCTTCCCGAAGATTCACCGATGACGTATGACTCGCACTTTATTAATCTGGGATTAATAATAGAGAGAGAAATTAATCTAGATTAATTACGGAGATATTTTATCTGGGATAAAATATTATTTAAAGAGAGAGAACGATTAATTTGGAATTAATCGATAAAATAATATATTCGATATATTATACGAAATTAGATTTCGACGCGGAATTAAAATTAGATTTTAATTCGGGCGAACGAGTTAATTTAGAATTAATTCGTTAGCGACGTGAATAGTAATTTTGCTAGGCAAAATATTTAATTAAATTTGATTTAATTACGTCACAACGGAAAATTCGTTAATTCAGAATTAGCGAACCTGAGCCCGGGAGTGTTTGCGGGCGCACTCGCATTGCGAATTCAAGTGCGGCCATAATTCACATCATGCGTCACATCACTTGTCATTCATGTGATGGATGTCTTGTCACTTTGAGTGATTGACAACCAATCACTATTCATGAGTGATGTGAGTTGTTGAAGGCTTAAATGCCATTTACCTTTTTTGGAAATGGTAATTTGATTTTGAAATCAAAAACCATATACACAAATAACACCAACTTCCTCTCTTTATCTTTTCTTCCTTCTTGACCGAAACTCTCTCCCTTTCAAATGTTTTGGCTTGGCCGAAACTCACCAAGGGAAATAGAAATTTTGTGGAAAAATTTCAAGAGTGCTAGCACACATAGGAGTCATCCAAAGGTGATAGGGAAACCCACCCATGGGCATGGAATCTCATCTAAAGCTTGGAGCTTGAAGAAATCATGGAGCACAAAAATGGAGGCAAAGCCGTGAGAACCTTGGAGGAAAAGCTTGAAGAAATTTTTGTTGTTCCTCGCATCGCAAAAGTCGATCATTGTAAGTATGATTCTGCCATACTTCTTATGAGTATTCACATGATTTCTATGCTTGAATGATCTTGGGACTAACCTAGAAACCCAACAGTTACGTCAAGAATCTTGTAAAGTTGTTATTCCGATGATATTTCGCCATTTGTTTTGGCCGATTTGATTAAGACTTGGAGTTCTCGCGAAGCCAGATAAGTAACTTATGCGATGAGTGCTTGAATAATTTATTGTTGTTTTAAATATATATGATTGAAGTGTTTAGGTTAATACGAGAATAGATAAGAGATATTCTTGAAAACATAGTTCGAGGTTACACATGATAAGGATAAATGACCACCACATGTATGAAACTTTGTTAATGATATGATATGAAATAAGGTATGAAATGAGCTCAATGTTTGTGTGGAGTATCGATGTATAAAAGTGTAAGAATCGGTAACGATAATTATACGTTATGTAAATATATGTATAAATGTGTTATATGTGTGTTGTTTGATTATGTGCATTGTGATGATTGGTTGTTATGTGTGCTTCGTGGTTGGTTGAATGATGATTGTATGTATGTCTGAGTGTATGTACGTGTATGATAGAACTCGTAACATATACAAATAGTGTATGTTTATGTGAAGTGAATGAATATTTTGAAAAACGATGTGAAATATGGATGTTTTAAAGTGTGTTTGATAAGTTGTATTGGTACAAATGTATGTGTAAGAACTCTGAAAGTATATTTGCATGAATATAAGAGAAAGGTGCTATGGTATGTGTAAATGCATATGAATACCGAATGTAAAGCTATTGTAAGGTTATCGCAATTAAAGTAAGTTAAAGAAAGTTTATTTTGGTATAGAAGAGTAGTTTGTAATCGAATAGAATGAAGTTTATTAGATTTGCCGATTGGATGATATTTTGAAGATGGATATTTGCCGATTGAAGTGAATTTAATATTAAACGATATACTCTATGATATTCGAGTTTTGTTTTGCATGCTTATAATGTTTTGGCTTTTAGATTGGCACATATATACGTAAATAGATATGAGGATTTGCATATATAATAGATAAAGGATTAGTTAAATGTTGATAAAGCTGAATTTGTAACTTGGTAATGTTTAAAGTTTCTAGTATGCTTGACTTTATGTTTTGTTGGTTGCATGTGTTGGGATTTTATACGGAATTACAGGGTTAGCGCAGCGGAACGTGGAAAAAAGATTTTTCCGATTTCAAAAATTTTCTTGAAACAATCAAATAAAATTATTTATTTAATTAACCAATACTTAAAATCTGAAATTTTAACCCAAGAAATCAAATTTCTTATAATTACCGAATTGCCCTAAAGTTTTTAATTTATTCATTTTGGTCCTTAAATAGTCAAATACATATTTAATTGATTCTAAATAATCCCAAATGATTTATACATGTCTAATACATGAAAATACAATTTACAAGATAAATCCCCATTTTTCCAGAATTGCCGAACATAGCTCATAATTTTCATTAATTGTGATTTGGCCCCAAATGTTCAAAACATGTCAAGATCAAACTCAATCAATCCCAAATTTAATATACATCAAATATACATCAAATTACATCATATATATGAAAATCCCCAAAATTGGATTAGGTTTAGAACCCTAATTTCATAAATTACTCCGATTACAAAATTTACATTAAATTGATTAAATTCAACACTTTAATCAATCCAATACCACACCATCAAGTCTCACCATCATGAAATAACTCAAGAAAAATTCTAAGTTAATTATGAATGGCTAAGCAACTCTAAAATGACAACTTTAATTACTAATTAATCTTATAAGCTTAATTACTCTTAATAACCTTATAATAAAAACATACATGCAATACATCTCCAACAAGCATCAAACACATTTAATTACAAACCCAAAGAGTAGAGACATCAACTTAGCAACACAAGTTGATGCCAGATTAATAGAAACATTTTCTAAGTAGAAGAAAGTATAAAAAACTTACAAAAATCCAAATTTTTGGCTTTGTTTTTCTTTCTTTCTTTCCTTTGCTATCAACTCTCTTTTGAATTATTTGTGTAACTTGTCTTCTGTTTTAAAAATGAAACAAAATAATTTTGTTAAACAAATTCCATCATGGTCGAATTTCACAAAAAAATTAAAAAAAAAAACAATTTTTAATTTTTGTTCAATTTTCATTAGTCCACATTTTACTTTAATAAAGTTAACATTTTATCTTTAATAAAGCAAACCAACAAATGGACCACTGAAATTAAGCCATTAAAAAGAAAAATCATTATTTAAGATATTTGTTATATTAATTAATTTAATTATTTAACAATTAAATAATAAATATAATATCTTAAATATATGTATTATATTTACATTAAATATCTCAAATACATATATTAATGATATATGTCAAATATCACAATTTGTTATTGTATTAATGTGTATTTAATAAAATCAAGTATTAAATACAAATGCACATTAATTTGGAAATGATCGTTAGGTCCTGATTGCATGTATTTTCGTTTAACCATTAAACGAGTTATAAATAATCAGTATTATTCATAACAATTGCCCTAGTGCTCTACGAGTATATCTCATTAGTGAAACTCTAGATTCAGGCATATCCGACACGAAATCAAATTTTGTGTCTATAATTCACCAACCCGAAAATTATGACGAACACAGATAAACTCTCTAAACCATACGGGTTGAGGTCACCGCATACGTATAATCCCTCCGTCATAAGTATCCGGATTATTCTAGAGATATAGATACAAATGTCAAATCTGTATAGATATAATCACGTCGACGTCTCTATTAGCAATCCCTGAATAACACTTAGAACTGATTTCTTCAGTGTACCATGGGCCCATGGATTTAACAGATTGCTAATTCCATATTGAATATCTATGCTCTGTACACAGAGCTTACGGATCATTTCTTGATACACACAGGATATCATGAGCATCAGTCCACACCCAAAGAAAAGACGGAGGTCTGATCTAAATAGATCGGTGACGTGACTGCCATCTAAGTGTGGAGGATAACTCATATATCCACAGTGGTATCTCAAGTCAAAGAATCACCATGCTCACTCAACCCGAGAAGATTATTATTGACGATGGTGTACCATCCATTAAGAATCTCCGGTGAGTCGTTCAGTGTTTACCCGCTATAAACACTTACACGTCTATACGAGTCTCCAAGACTCATGGTTCATTGAGAAACCATCGGAATCCAAGATTCCAATATACGACATGTACCGGTCTCAACGGGTTTACTTTACTGACCAAGTAGTGTAAACCTTGACAGGAAACTATCTAAGAATGACAACGTCATGCTACAACTCAATGTCAGTTGTGACGCTTTTGCAACAATATCATAACTAATTATTCTAAGGTCTGTTACGTCTTTACCATATTAAGGAAGATGTTATATAAAAGAAACTATTCATTTTATTCATAATAAAATATTACATTAGTATTTACAAGGAAATACATAATAAAATTGGCACTCAGAGCACCAACCCTAACAGCATGAGCATGGTTACTTACTGAGTTTTTAAAACTTACACCAAACCAGTTTGCTAGTTATGCAGGTTGGCTACCATATGGTCAGCTACTTCTGCTTTGGAATTCATGCTCGAGACGTGGATCACCTAAGCGGCAGTCACCCTCACAAAAGTTTAGGATATATGATTAATTATTTTGTTTTTCGTGATGGGCACACCGTTTTAATGTGTTGGTGTGGACCTGAGGTCCGTTATAATCTATGATGTTTATTTCAGGTTTGTTTTGATGCTGGATTGAGATCCAAGTTGTCTGGTTTTAGGATACATAATGTCAGATTTGTATAAATTTAGACGCTTATGGAGATGGGTCAATCCTGTCTCCTGCCAGTAGCATCCTGCCTCTGGCGGGGTATTACAGGTTTAATGCTAAGCTCCGATCTTGATATGAAATATCATTCCCACTATAAGTTATAGGATAATTTTCTTCGAAAAGAAAACAACATAACCATTAAGTATCGAATACTTCGCAAATGATTTTGACATCTTATTAGACTTATATGGAAGATATCTAAGGGTCTTTTCATCTTATTAATTTTTTGGTTCCATTTTGCAGTTCATCATTCTCACATTTGACTTCAATAAGTCAAGTCTTTTCTATAATAGTCAACATCTGATGTTACATACCAAATAATAAAACCATTTTTATTATTTGAGATCTTAGAAAAGATATTCTATCAAATAGAATATAAGATTCTATTAAATAGAATAAATGATAAACTTTTACTCGTACCTACGAGGCGCAAGTACTTTTAATTGTATAATCTTTATACAAAAGAAAGATTCAAATCTCAAACTTTTCAAGATTCGAATTTTTAACTTATACATATCGTATACGTAACTATAGAAACTAGTGGAACCATAATCAAAAGGATGATGAGTGCTACTAAAACATATCCACAAAAGTATCGAAATTAATTCGGCAATACTCAATATAAAATAAATCAAACTATATAAGATTCGATTCCTCCCACTCATAAATTTCATCACGATGGAATCGTAGAAGAATGATATTGAGTAAGAATCATATTCATTGAATAATCCTAGAACTAATTGCCCTAAATTCATCTGTTTGATCATATTAAACATCCATGAACCATTCAAGGACTCGCGATGAATTTTAAATATATAGTTTTCAAACTTCAGATCGAAATTCTTTGAACCAGTCATAATATTCGATCCACGTTTCGTCAGAACAGATTGAAAGTTCTCGAACCTTTCAAGATGTTCAATATTTATTCTTTCAGAAAGACGTAACTAAGTCATGACAACTCATTAATAAATTTACGAAGTAAAGAAACTACTTAAGGCAATTTATAATTTATTAAACTACATACATCCAATGTATTAGTTTAATAAATTTGTGGTCCAATGATGGTCATTGGTTAAATTATATTTTAATCACATTCCCTAAATACAATATTCATGAAATGGATAAAGATATGTGGTGTGATCTTGTATCAGATCATCATTTATCATACGGGATAAGCATCTAATGCTTAAGTGATAAAACTTTATAAGCTAATGTTCTAAATTATTTACATTACCAAAAAATATTTGTTAATATTTATCTTTACGTCAATGACACTACTAGTCGTATTAAAATATGTAACAATTATTTATATAAAATAAGTAATTATCCAATAGTCACAAGTTCTAACATAAAATATCAAAACAATCATTAAATAATACTTTAAACAACTAGGCAGGAGATCCAATATCCAATACCTATAGCTTTCATGTTGTGAGAATCGATATTCTCTACACATAAATATACGCATATCATTTCTTTAGCTTTCTAATTTGCTTTCAACTATTCACAACCAAATAGTGTCGGACACATGACGTCCATTGTTCATCAAAGCCAAGAACGTTATTGACTAATAAAAAATATCTAATGGGTTTTCTTAAAGCCAGTCAATAATCTCGAAAGATGAACCAATTCATGTCAATCCTTACTGCATAAGAAACTATTCTCTCTTAAAATAATATCCTAAACTAGTCTACTCTAGAACCTATTCTAGAAATCTATTACCGGAGGTGAAGTCGGAAAACATATATCAAATATGCATGCAATGGATTAGAAGTTAAAATCTATCTACACGACAGAATAAAGAAAACAATACCATATGATTTTCATAATATTACACTTTATCTTAATTATGGATTTTTAACCTAGCAGTGTCTTCCACCATTTAACATAATATTGCAATCCCCAATGAAAAATGAGAATTCAATAATTAAATCGAATTCCATAGTGAGAAGTGGACCCCTTGAATATATTTCGACTCACAGCTTTGGCACATTCTCGCCTACGTATATTCACAGGTAGACAACTAAATGTCAATCAAACTCACTGTGACTCCTGCTTTTGGTCCTGACCGTTTCTCATTATGACAGCTTTGGCACGTTCACATGAAGCGTATCAAGGCTATACTTGTCAATAACAAACTCAAGTTACCGATATAGTCCCGACAGCTTTGACACGTTCAAGATTTTCACTTTCACTTGAATTTGTCTCTTATCATATAAGTTCTATCAGCGCAAATGAACTACCATCAAATATAACTGCACAACTTTGGCACGATACGGCTACATCATCAGGAAATCATTCGCATCCGCACTGACAAGCGGACCAAGAAATAAGTATTGATAATACTAGTTACTATAAAGCCTTATTTAACGGGGATATTCCTAAAGTGGGTTTTACTATACATCGAATGTATATATTTAACTAGATCAATTTCTAAACAATTTAATTCTACCCGTGAAACCATAACTTAACTTAACCATTAAATCTCTGCTACGTTTCTCGTTAGCGTAAAATCGAAAAATCAAGAAACATCTAAATTACAAGCATGTGAAAATATCAAAATTAGATTATATATCATATATCAAGCATGAAATATGTGATGGATGTATGATCGAATCTGCTCTAATACTATTTGGATAGGGTTATTTACTGCGAAAGCGCAGTTCAGGTAAAATAATAAATTTAGAACTTTTACACTTACTGAATAAATTATTCAATATCCTATAATTTATTCATATTTCACCTAATCATATTATTCGATATCAAATAACTGCTTAATTATTAATGAAAATATTAAAAAACTTTTACGGAAATGATTTTTCATAAAATAGTATAGAACACACGTTTTCAACATATTCAAATGACTTATTTTTCATCAAAATTTTTCCAGAATTTCTATGTCTAAAACAGTTAGCAAAATTATCATTTTTCATGCTTTAAATTCAAATTTCTCAAGACTAATCAAAGTAATCTTACACCAAATCAAAGTCACCACTAATGAAGAACTCTAAAACAATTATAGGCAAAATAAAAGTGGTCATTACACTCTAAAATGGTAACTAAGTTGTCCAATAATAAATTGAAATAACATTAATTTAGTTCAAAGTATATATACACATAATCAAAGCCACTCAATCCATCATCCCAAAAAACCCAAATTTGAGAAATAAAAGAAACCCTAAAACAATTCTAGAAACTTAAGAACAAGACAAAACAAATTTTCTAAGCTTAAGAAAATTGAAGATTACCTTAAATTTTTCAAATTTCCTTTATCTTGATTCTTGATTCAACACTTTCGTTTTGTCTCTCAAAGAACACTTTGAAGTTCCATAAATGGATATCATTTTTGGCCATCACCCACCCATGGAGAAAGAGAAAATATTTTTTTCTTTTCATTCATGGAAGTGGTGCTTAGTTGGGGGGGGTATTATGGTGATTTAAAAATCAATTTATTTATCAAATAAATGATGGAATAATTAGCATGACACTTGGTATTTTATTTAACCATATACTACATTTAATATTTATTAAATAAAAATTTGTTTTACACTTGTACGAATTACATTAATAATAATAATTCAATGAATTAATTGAATTAATCATTACTAACTTTACAAATGTCAAACTATCATTTGTCAATTAATGTGTATATAATCTAATTATGTATCAAATATAAATACACATTAGAACGACAAAAAAATATCATGGCATGTGAACTTTCGTTTACCAATTAAATGATTTGAATTAACTAATTTAATATGATTAAATATTATGAATAATACTTTAACCCGTTACCCAAGTGCTCCACGAGTACACTTCATATTATGAGACTCTATAAATTCAGGTACATCAATCACGAAATCCAATTTTGTGTTTATAATTCACCAAATCGTAAATTATGATGACTTTAAATTATATCGCTGAACTATGCAAGTCGAGATCATCGCATACGTCTAATCCCTTTGTCACAGGCTATCCATATTATACGAGAATATATATGGGAACGTCAAATCCCTAAGGTATAATATAGTCGACTTACAAAGAAAGAATTATCTATGATTAATTATGGCAAGAATTAATCTGGGATTAATTAACAGAGAAAGAATTAATCTGGGATTAATTGCGTCGAGAATTTATCTGGGATTAAATTCATCGAGAACAGAGAACACGGTTAATTTGAATTAATCGGTAAAATAAATTTAATAGTTAAATTAGATTTTTCTATTTAATTTATTTATATGTGCTAAAATAAAGCTTGGAGCTTCCATCTTCAAAGAAAAAGTTTTGAAATCTCATCCAACCAATGTAAGTTTTTCCGCAACTTTCTTTGGTAATTTTCACACACAAATCACTCTTAGAGATCATTGGCATGTTCTAGGAACACTAACAATGATATCAGAGCCATCCTAAGTTTGATTTAAAAATCTAGGGTTCATGACTTTAATTTGGGATTTTTATGTTTAGAGCTTGATTTGCCTAAATTGATTGTTGGATGAGTTTGGAAGATGATGAATTGGATTTGTGCATCTTTAGATTTGAGAAAAATTGATTGGATCAAAAATCCTCAAATCCATCCCCTTGGCCGAATCTACCCTAATGTGTGTTCATGGTGATTCTTTGTTAATTAGACCATTGGATGTGTTTAAAGCATGTAATAAATATTAGATGTTGATTTAATTAGATTGAAATCAAATTGATTGTTATTTTGTGCCATATTTCCGTAAACAATTGAAGAATGTATAGATTGATTTTGCTTCAATTTGTGTAGGACATGAATTGAAATTAATGAGCATGATTAATTGATTAATTAATATTTTGGAAACATTAGATTAGTTGATTAATTATGTTAATTGCACTTTAATTAAATTAATATGTAATTTGGAATAATTTGTTAATTTAATTTGTTATAATTGGTTATCCTAAGGAAACCAATTTCCACAACCACAAGATAACAAGGTATTTGTTGCTCACCATGCGGTTTTCCTTAGAGGAATTCCTAAATGCAGTGGTAAGTGAGAGGAAAGTAAAACCGATGAAAATCAGAGTAATACTGTTCCTGGCACCGATCCCTAACGGAACACCAACAGTTCATCAGGGATGGCGTTCCACAATCTTCTAATTTACACAAGAACCAGTAGTAGAGAGAGTCAGAAAACAACGAAGAGGTTGGGTTTCTGATCTCACCTCACGTAGACATAGCTTATGCGGATAACGAACCGCCAAGTCCAAGATCAATTATAAGCACGAAAACTGTTGGGGTTGGTGCTCAGAGCGCCAATTCCCGGTTGTATTTCTGTTGAATACTTCTGTAAAACATTATTATTATGAATAATATATGCAGTTTCTAATATAATCTATCTTTCTATATGGTAAAGACGTAATGACCCTAGAATGATTAGTCATGATACAGTTGCAAAAGCGTCGCAACGGACATTGAGAAGTATCATGACGTTGTCATTCTCAGACAGTTCCTGGTCAAGGTTTACACTACTTGGTCAGTATAGTAAACCCGTTGAGACCGGTACATGTCGTATACTGGAATATATGATTCCAATGGTTTCTCAATGAACCATTAGTCTTGGAGACTAGTATAGACGTGTAGGGTTTTATAGCGGATAAACACTGAACGACTCACCGAAGATTCTTAATGGATGGTACACCAGCGTCAATAAGAATCTTCTTGGGTTGAGTAGCACTTGTGATTCTTAGACTTGAGATGCCATTGTGGGCACATGAGACATCTTCTACACTTAGACGGCAGTCACGTCACCGATCTATTTAGATCAGACCTCCGCCTGTTCGTTGGGTGTAGACAGATCCTCAGGGTGTCCTATGTGTATCAAGATAGGATCCGTCAGTTCTGTGTATCAGAGCATAGGTAGTCCATATGATTAGCAATCAGATAAAACCATGGGCCCGTGGTAAAGTTTAGAAGCTAGTTCTAAACATTCTTTTAGAGATTGCTAATAGAATAGTCGACTGGATAATCCCGATAGAGATTTGACGTTTACATCTATATCTCTGGGATTTATCCGGATACCTGTGACGGAGGAATTATACATTTGCCATGACCTCGACCTGTATGGTTCAGCGAGATTATCCGTGATCGTCATAATCTACGGGTGGATAGATTATGGACACGAAATTAGATTTCGTGACGGATATACCTGAATCTAGAGAGTCTCAATAATGAAACATACTCGTAGAGCACTAGAGCAACATTAATAAATAATATTGATTATTTATAAAGTCGTTTAAAGGTTAAACGCAAGATACGTGCTAAAGGGACTAGATAGTCATTTGCTAATTATTGTGTATTTACATTTAATACTTGATTAATTTAAATACACATTAATTAATAGTCAAAATGAGTTATTTGACTTATATCCTAAATGAATATATGTTTTTAATATTTAATGTAAATATTATACATATATTTAATATATTTGTATTTGATTAATTAATTGATTATTTAATTGTTAAATGATTAAATTAATTAAAATATAAATATCTTACATTAGGATATTAAAGTAAATGATTAGTTGCCTTTGTTGACTTAATAAATATCATTAAAGTTTTTAGATTTATGCAAGTTGATTTAATGAAATGAAATGAAATTGAAATTTATTTATTGTATTTGGCTGGCAAATTCGGCCAAGGCTAAAATAAACAAGTATATATTGTTTTCATTTCATTTTCATTTAGTAACCTAATACACTTTTCAAAAAAACTCCATTGAAAGAAACTAAGGAAGCAAGTGAAGGAGAAAAGGAAAAACCTAAAGAAAAGCTTGGATTTTGTAAGTTTTTCAAACTTACTATTAGAAAGGAAATTGTTCCTTAGGATCTAGGCAACATCTTGTGATTGTATTAAGTTATTCTTTCTTTATTTCTTGTGTTTTGATGATGGAAATTTTATTGAAAGTGTTGAGCATGTATGTGAAGGAAGGTTGTGACTATTGTAGTTGTAAGCATTCTTTTAAGGTTTTGGAAACCATGTTGCTAATCTAGAGTTATTGACCCACTCTTAAATGACCTAGATTTGATCTGATTGAGTTGTTTCATTGTGTTGAGAATTGGATGGAAGAATGATGATTGATTGATTTAATGTATTTGGTCTAATTTGTCCAATTTGAGGAAATTGAAAAATTAGGGTTCATGACTAATTCCAAATTTGGGGCTTTTCATATATGTTGTGTATTTGTGTGTTATATGATGCATATAAAGTTTCATGTTCATTGGATTACATTTGATGTGTTTTGAAGCATGAAATGACAAAGTGCACCAAATGGCACCATTGTGGTGCTCTCGGCCTTGGTGAGAATTTTGGGGATTTTGTTGTTTTGGTGTTTTGATGTTTTGAACATGCTAAGTTCATCTTAGAAATGATTTAGAATCATTCAAAATTGATTAGATCAATTTCGGACTAAAATGGACAAAATACCAAAGTAAGGGTAATTTGGTAAATTCACTTAAATATGATTTATTGAATTTTATTTCATAATTTGATTATTGGAATATTAAATAAATATGTTTATTTAATTAATCCGAGAAAATTTTTGAAATCTGAAAATCGATTTTCACCGCTTCCGCTGCGTTACCGGATTCCCCCTAAAAACCCCTACAAAATGGTATCAGAGCGAGTCTGATTCTAGGCCACCTAATATGATTAGCCTTCATTGAATCAATGTTTAATCATGTTTTCTTGACTTTATGCATGCTTATTAGGATCTAATTGGTTAGATTTAGGGTGTATGACACTTAGCGGAAAATCCCTAATTAATAAGGTTTGAATGTAATTATGTATTTGATGCATGTTATATGGTCCGTCTTGTCAATACGGTTTATGAATACTTCTTTGTGACTACATCCGAGACCGTGCCTCTGCTGTGAGGATGTAGCCGATAAAGATTTATTTATACCGGATGTATATCAGATACTAGGTAAATTCAAGTAAAAGCGGAATTCTGAACGTGCCCTAGCTGTCAGGATTACGTAAGTAACTTGAGTTTATCATTGACGAGTTTAACCTTGGTACGTCTCCTTGTGGGCCTGCCTTCGCAGCGACAACGAGAAACGGCCAGGACCGGATACTTAGGAGTCATTAGTGAATGATTGACAAATGAGTTGTCTACCTGATGAATATACGTAGGCGAGACCGTGCCTCTGCTGTGAGCCGAAATATATTCACGGGATCCACTTTTCACTATTAGTATTTAATTTAATTATTAAATATTTTATTCTGTTTTGGGATTACAGTATTGCATGATTTAGTGGGAGGGGCATATTAGATTAAAAATCCATGATCTAGTTTATGCTTTTGATATTATATGAAACTGCTTAACTTTCTGCTAACCGTTTTTCGTGATCTATATGATAGATTGGCGATGGCGGCACAATCCACAAATCAGTTTGCGCGTATGCTTGATGCGAACAAACTGAAAGCGCTGAGAACTTTGCAGACTGGGAATTGGATTTGAGGATTGTCCTCGATTCCGAAAAGCTGGGTTATGTTCTTGAGGGTCCGTTGCCCCTTGCAGTGGGTGGAGCTTCGGAGGAGGAACGCCAAGTTTTTGAAACTTGGAAGGATGATGATTTAAGGGTTAAATCATACATCCTTAGTTCACTGTCTCCGAAACTCAAGCAACAGTACTATGGTATGCTAGATTCCTATAGTATGATGACGCGATTGAGACAATCGTTTGAGAACCAAGAACAAGTGATTGTTCACAAAGTCGCCATGGAACTGTTCCATGCGCGTCTGGATGAGGGGCAGAGTGTTAGCCCACATGTTCTTCAGATGATCGATTTGATCGATCAATTGAGGCAACATAATCTCATCTTGAATGACATTCTCGGTAGGAGTGTCATTCTTGGTTCACTACCAGCTTCATTTCGCCAGTTCGTGATGTACTTCAACATGCACGGGACTGTCTGTACCTACCAGGAGCTACATAGGATGTTGCTCACGGCAGAAGAGGACCTTAAGAAGGGAGTACCGACTCGCCCTCCTAGAACTACTTCTCTTTCGGCTTCTTCCCAAGGATGGTCCAAGGGAAAGAACAAGAAAGGCAAGAAGAAGAAGAAGGCTTTTGGTCCTCAACAACAGGCGAAGATTGCAAAGCCCAAAAGGGCTTCTGAAGACAAATGCCACCACTGCGGCAAAGTCGGGCACTGGAAAAGGAACTGTCCTGATTACATTGCCCAGCTGAGGAGAGACAGAGCTTCTACATCAGGTACTTTTATTTTTCCAGTTATTGATTTATCTTTGGCTTGTGAAGCCGTTACATCCAGCTGGATTTTAGATTCTGCTTGTCCCATTCACATTTGCAATTCGTTGCAGGTGCTGAAGGAAAGTAGGAAACTGAAGCCTGGAGAGATGCAGTTGCGATTCGGGAGTGGAGACTCTTTGGATGCAGTTGCAGTGGGAGTATGCGAGATCTCATTGCCGAATGGGACACTTTTGTTATATGACTGTCATTTTGTACCGGGATGTGTCGCAATATTATATCACTTTTTGTATTGGATACAGAAGGCTTTTGTATTAATATTAAGAATAGTTCTTTGTATTTATATGATAAAAATAATATTCAGATCCTTTGTTGTCCAAACCAGCATGGTCATTATACATTGCAAACTTCAAAAGATATATTAAATACTGGAGTTAATAAACGTAGTTTACCTGTAATTAATAATACTGAACTTTGGCATATGAGACTTGGTCACATTGGCGTTAAACGCCTTACCCAATTGGTTAGGAATGGTTTGATATCAGATCTTACCATTGAATCCTATCCAACTTGTGAATCCTGTATTCAGGGTAAGATGACCAAAGCCCCATTTTCTGGTGTTGGACACCGCGCCACTAACTTACTGGAACTCGTACATTCTGATGTATGTGGTCCACTAAGTCAAACTGCTCACAGTGGTTATTCGTACTTCGTTACCTTTACCGATGATTTGTCACGGTACGGTTATGTGTATTTGATGCGACATAAATCAGAAACCTTTGAAAAGTTCAAAGAGTTCCGAAATGAAGTAGAAAAACAAACTGGTAAATATATTAAATGCCTTCGATCAGATCGAGGCGGCGAATATATGAGTGGTGAGTTCATGGATTATATGAAGGAGAATGGGATTCTCGCTCAATATACTCCTCCAGGTATACCACAGCACAATGGTGTATCTGAAAGGAGAAATCGGACTTTATTGGATATGGTCCGATCGATGTTGAGTTTCACAGATTTGCCCTATTACTTATGGGGCTACTCTCTCTTAACAGCCGCACATCTTTTGAATAAGATTCCTTCAAAGGCTGTTCCTACGACACCGTATCAGATATGGTTCGGTAGGAGACCAAATCTTAATTATATTAAGGTTTGGGGTTGTCCTGCCTATGTCAGGGTGACTCAGCAAGATAAGCTTTCGCCTCGAGGGCAAAAGTTTAGGTTTGTTGGATATCCTTCGAATACGAGGGGATATCTGTTCTATGATACCGAGCATCGAAATGTGTTCGTAGCTCGCTTCGCAAAATTTCTAGAAGTAGAATTTTTGTCAGAAGGTGGTAATCATAGACAGGTTGAGCTTGATGAAGTCCAACCTGAAAACAACGAACCAACGGAGGAACCTGAAGTTCAAGTAGATGAAGGACCTTCAACACACACACTCCGTAGGTCGGAAAGGGTATCTAGACCTCCTGAACGCTTGTATTTGATACAAGAAAAGAGTCTGGATGTTCTCTTAGTTGAAGAGACAGATCTTTTCACCTATAGAGAATCGATGTTGGACATCGACTCCGTGAAATGGAAAAGTGCCATGAAATCCGAGATAGACTCAATGCATGAGAATCAAGTTTGAGACTCGGTTCCGCTTCCCGAAGGAATTGTTCCTATCGGTTGTAAATGGGTTTACAAGAGGAAGCGCGGGCCTGATGGTAAGGTTGAAACTTACAAGGCCCGACTGGTAGTAAAGGTTACACGCAGCGACCTGGCGTCGTGTGGGGACACATAAATCTGGACGACGCACGTGTTCCGGGCTCGCGGCCTGGTCGGGAGTACGGAGTAGCCACGGGGGACTAAACCGGAGAATAATGGAGTCGCCACCCAGTGTGAACCGGGAAAATGAGATTTAAGGCCGCACTCACCCCTCGCAAGGGAAGACCTCAAACCGTTGGGTTTGGAATGGTCCCTTACTTATGTCACTTGTAATGAAAGGATTTGTGTAATAATTTAATCAAGCTTAAGTACATTTATTTCCAAGAGTATCATGCTTCTAAATCCATATGCGCAAAAAAAATAAAACTTACACCTAAATTTGCATATATTTCACATCTAAGATTACATGCTTGAAAGTACATCAAAGTAGCAACGAACATACAACTTCATTGGCATGTTGTATTCATGGAAACGCAAGCACATACTAACCACACAAGCACACATAAAGGCGAATCAAATGATGGCGAACATGTGATTTCATAGACATATCATAAACAAATAGCCATTACATGTCCATGCACAAATAAAAGGGTCAACTAAGTACATAATGCAAAAAGACGCTTAGGGATGCAATTAGGCATTAAGTGAGCATGCTATGACGTGGTGCAAAAGAAGATAGATATAGACACAGACGCACATGTGATGAAAATGACTCAATTCAGTGTATTCGCGTTCGTGTAGCGTTCATAAACGCGTTCGAATGGTAAACAGAAGGTTCGCGTCCGTATAGCGTTTGATAACGCATTCGAACGGGACCAGACAGAAAATATGCGTTCGTGCGGTGTTTCGGAACGCGTTAGAACGGGTTATAGCAGTGACCTACAAAATGCAGTAAACAATATGACACATACATGAACAGATGAATATTTGACTTCTCGTACATAACAACAGATTAAGGGGCGCGGCAAATCATTGTAGCAAAGGTAGCTTTCAAGCATTTTCACCCCTCAAAGTGGAGGACCCTTGATCTCACTTGATAAGACCATGCGCAATGCAATATGATGCATGAATTTTCAAAAAGACGTTATGAAGCGAATAACTAAATAAAAGAGGCGCGGCGAAGTACTGCCGTAAAGGTAGCCTTTTAGGCTCTTTGTCTCTCAAAGAAAAGACCTTTAGACCAACATACTAAGCCCATGCGCAATGTGATATGATGCATGGTCATGTAAGAGACGTCATACTAAACAACAAAATAAAGGGGGCGCGGCGAAGTACTGCCGTAAAGGTGGCCTTTTGGGGCTCTTTGTCTCTCAAAGAGAGGACCTTTAGACCAACATACTATGCCCATGTGCGTCACATCACAATACATGAAATAAAGACAATAAAAGTGTAGGACTTCGTATGCCCGATTGAACGTACATTCAACCCAAACACACTTCGTCCGGCACGGCGAAGTAGTGTCACAAAGGTGGCCTTTTAGGCTCTTCGTCTCTCAAAGAGAGGACCTTTGGACTAACTCACTAAGCTCATGCGCTCGATCGCATCATGCATACAAAATAAAGACAATCATATCAAACTTAGTATGCCCGATTGAACATATCTTACATCCAACCGAACACACATCAACCGGCGCGGCAAAGCATCGTGGTAAAGGATTTTAACCCCTCCAAATAGGGAACCTTTAATCCGACTTACTAAGCCCATGCACTCGATCGCATCACAACATAAATAAATAAAATGAGGAAATTAAAGACGGAATATAAAGTGAGAATAATCAAAATAGCATAAAGTGAAATATACGCTGTTTACTCAAGCGGTACGTGGAGTTGTATCCCAAGTACAGACCGCACTACCGTCCATTCGGAATCGGCTAGAGAATTTACGTCTGGGTTTCCATCCTATATACCACGAGAGACGACGTATTTTTCGTTTTAATCAATGGCCACAACACACATCACATGCAAACAATATTCAATAAATAATTAACACAATTAAAAAGAATCAATAAAAATCAAATAAAAAAACAAGTGTGAAAGGTACCCTCAGGTCTAACCTTTTAAGTCGTCTTCCGGACTCGCGTTTACAACCGTCGGAAGGGCTATCACTCCGCAACTTTTCTGGTTCACTGGTTTGTGTTTTACCTCGCTGTTTCGCTGTTTTCACTCCGTTTTGCTGCTATTTCGCTGCCGTTTCGCTGCTCACTGTTTCAGGTACATTTAGGGACTGTTTGTGCGGTTTTGGGACTGTTTTGGGGTATTCGGGGACTGGTTTACTCACTGTTTTGGGGTGATTTGTTCACTGGTTTTGTGTCGGTTTAGGGGCTGGTTTTCCGACTGTTTGTGGCATTTTTGGGACTGTTTTTTTTATCTCGGTTTGAGGTACTGTTCAGGCAGAATTTACGGTGATTTATTGGCAGTTGAGAGAAGTCAAGAAGGCAGGTGGTCTTGGCTTTTAACGTGAGTGTGGCGGTGTTGAGGTTATGGCTAGTTGAGTGAAGGTGGCGTGGATTGAAGCAATTTTTGTGAAGGCAAAGGGGTTGTTGGCGTGGCCTGTGTGGCGAGATGAGAGGTGTGGGTGATTAAGGTTATGGTGCGTGATTATTGTGCTGAGTGATGAAGGGTTCACGTGAAGCTTAGGGTTGGGCGTGTAGTGGAGGAGCAAGCTTAATTTGTTTATTTGTTTTTTGTGTTTTGTTTTGCCGTGAGTGGTGAGTGGTGAGTGAGTGTCCTTGGGCTGCTATTAGTGTGTGTTTATAGTTGTCAATTAGGGTTTGCATGGATAGAGATTTGTAATATCTAATTAGTGTAACAAAAGGAAAAATATATTTGATTGGGGGACAAATTTAGGCTAATTAGGAACGTAGTTATTTTAATTTGTGTTGATTAGGCATACAATATTTTAAGTTATGAATAATATATTTTTAATTAGGAATAATATTTGTTGATTGATTTTAATTAGGCATACAATTTCTTTAATTTGGGTAAGTATTTTTATTATTTTGGTAGGTGATTATTTAGATTTTATTTGTTTATTTTAATTTGGTATATGACTTAATTAATTATTCTATTAATTTGGTATATTATTTAATTAATATTTAATTTGTTTATTTGATTTGATTGGAATTAATTTAATTGGATTTAATTTGTGAATTTAATTTAATTAATTCAATTGGTTTGTGATTTTTAGATTTAACATTTAATTTAGGATTTTAATTTAGTTATTTTAATTTCATTTCAATTATTTAATTTAATTTGTGTTGGTTTTTAATTACTTAGATTTAATTTAAATTTAATTTGTGACACATATATTTTAATGTTTAATTTATATTGGATGTGATTTAATGGGCTTGGGCTAAGGTTAAGTTTTAAAACGGAGGTCCAACAGCGAACCCGAAACTAAACACGTGAACTAAATCCAACAAACGTCAATTCTTGACTCTTCCCTTCCGACGTCCGTTTCCCGCGATTTCCGCGACTTAAAAGATAGTGTCTCCAAATGAGGCTCATCATCGGGTTTCACATGCAAAAATGCAATGCCTACACGTCGACTACGATGAAACTTTTTAACCAGTAGCAATGCTTAAGTCGATCCGGATTTTTCTTTCTATAGCTGCGTATCATGACTACGAGATTTGGCAAATGAATGTCAAAACGGCTTTTCTAAATGGATTTCTTGATGAAGAAATCTATATGGAACAACCGGAAGGTTTTTCATCCAGTGAAAACTCGGGCATGGTGTGTAAGCTTAAGAAGTCCATTTATGGACTTAAACAAGCTTCACGAAGTTGGAATCTTCGATTCGATGAGATTATTAGATCGTTTGGTTTTCTCAAGAATTCAGAAGAATCCTGTGTGTATCAGAAGGCCAGTGGGAGCATGGTCGTATTTTTAGTCCTATATGTTGATGACATCCTAATCATTGGAATGATTTAGGTATGTTACAAACCATAAAAGCGTAGCTCTGTAAGAATTTCTCCATGAAGGACCTGGGAGAAGCTTCATATGTTTTAGGGATAAAACTCTATAGAGATAGACAAAGGAGGCTGATTGGGTTATCCCAATCAACGTACGTAGATAAGATCTTAGAACGGTATAGTTTTGGTAACTGTAAGACAGCAAACATACCGTTCAGACATGGGATACATCTTTCTAAGAAGATGTGTCCACAAACAGAAGATGAGAAGGTTAGAATGTCTAACCAACCTTATGTTTCGTGTTTGGGTAGCATAATGTATGCCATGTTATGTACGAGGCCTGATATCAGTTTCGCTGTTAGCGTAACTAGTCGATATCAGTCCAATCCAGGTAACGACCATTGGATGGCCATCAAACATATCCTAAAGTATCTTAAAGGTACTAGGGATAAGTTGATTATATATGGAGGAAACGAACTGCAGGTTAATGGGTATACAGACTCCGATTTCCAATCGGATCCCGATGATAAAAAGTCTACATCTGGATTTGTCTTTACCCTTAACGGAGGTGTAGTTTGTTGGAAGAGTTCCAAACAGGGATCGACAGGTGATTCCACCACTGAGGCGGAATATATTGCAGCTTCTGAAGCTGCAAAAGAGGCTGTGTGGATAAAGAACTTTATCACATAATTGGGAGTTGTCCCAAGTATCGAGAATGTGATTCCGTTATACTGTGATAATACTGGAGCCATTGCGCAAGCAAAGGAACCGAGGGCGCATTAGAAGTCGAAGCATGTGGAACGCAAGTACCACATCATTCGAGAGATCGTGTCGCGAGGGGATATTATAGTGTGCAAGGTACCGAGTGAAGATAATGTAGCAGACCCGCTGACGAAGGCCATACCTCCGAAGCTGTTTGATAAACACGTGGAGACGATGGGTATTAGATACAATCGATATTGGCACTAGAGCAAGTGGGAGATTTTGTTGGGGTTGGTGCTCAGAGCGCCAATTCCCGGTTATATTTCTGTTGAATACTTCCGTAAAACATTATTATTATGAATAATATATGCAGTTTCTATAATATAATCTATCTTTCTATATGGTAAAGACGTAATGACCCTAGAATGATTAGTCATGATACAGTTGCAAAAGCGTCGCAACGGACATTGAGAAGTATCATGACGTTGTCATTCTCAGACAGTTCATGGTCAAGGTTTACACTACTTGGTCAGTATAGTAAACCCGTTGAGACCGGTACATGTCGTATACTGGAATATATGATTCCAATGGTTTCTCAATGAATCATTAGTCTTGGAGACTAGTATAGACGTGTAGGTGTTTATAGCGGATAAACACTGAACGACTCACCGAAGATTCTTAATGGATGGTACACCAGCGTCAATAAGAATCTTCTTGGGTTGAGTAGCACTTGTGATTCTTAGACTTGAGATGCCATTGTGGGCCCATGAGACATCTTCTACACGTAGACGGCAGTCACGTCACCGATCTATTTAGATCAGACCTCCGCCTGTTCGTTGGGTGTAGACAGATCCTCAGGGTGTCCTATGTGTATCAAGATAGGATCTGTCAATTCTGTGTATCAGAGCATATGTAGTCCATATGATTAGCAATCAGATAAAACCATGGGCCCGTGGTAAAGTTTAGAAGCTAGTTCTAAACATTCTTTTAGAGATTGCTAATAGAATAGTCGACTGGATAACCCGATAGAGATTTGACGTTTACATCTATATCTCTGGGATTTATCCGGATACCTGTGACGGAGGAATTATACATTTGCCATGACCTCGACCTCTATGGTTCAACGAGATTATCCGTGATCGTCATAATCTAACGGTGGATAGATTATAGACAAAATTAGATTTCGTGACGGATATACCTGAATCTAGAGAGTCTCAATAATGAAACATACTGGTAGATCACTAGAGAACATTATTATAATAATATTGATTATTTATAAAGTCGTTTAAAGGTTAAACGCAAGACACGTGCTAAAGGGACTAGATAGTCATTTGCTTAATTATTGTGTATTTACATTTAATACTTGATTAATTTAAATACACATTAATTAATAGTCAAAATGAGTTATTTGACTTATATCCTAAATGAATATATTTTTTTAATATTTAATGTAAATATTATACATATATTTAATATATTTGTATTTGATTAATTAATTGATTATTTAATTGTTAAATGATTAAATTAATTAAAATATAAATATCTTACATTAGGATATTTGATTTAAATGATTATGTTGCCTTTGTTGACTTTATATAAATATCATTAAAGTGTTTTTAGATATTTATGCAAGTTGATTTAATGAAATTGCAAATGAAATTGAAATTTATTTATCTTGTATTTGGCTTGGCAAATTCGGCCAAGGCTAAAAATAAAGCAAGTATATATTGTTTTCATTTCATTTTCATTTAGTAACCTAATACACTTTTCATAAAACTCCATTGAAAGAAACTAAGGAAGCAAGTGAATGAGAAAAGGAAAAACCTAAAGAAAAGCTTGGATTTTGTAAGTTTTTCAAACTTACTATTAGAAAAGAAATTGTTCCTTAGGATCTAGGCAACATCTTGTGATTTTATTAAGTTATTCTTTTCTTTATTTCTTGTGTTTTGATGATGGAAATTTTTATTGAAAGTGTTGAGCATGTATTGTGAAGGAAGGTTGTGACTATTGTAGTTGTAAGCCTTCTTTTAAGGTTTTGGAAACCATGTTGCTAATCTAGAGCTATTGACCCACTCTTAAATGACCTAGATTTGATCTTGAGTTGTTTCTTTGTGTTGAGACTTGGATTGGATGGAAGAATGATTATTGAAGTAATTGATTTAATGTATTTGGTCTAATTTGTCCAATTTGAGGAAATTGAAAAATTAGGGTTCATGACTAATTCCAAATTTGGGGATTTTCATATATGTTGTGTATTTGTGTGTTTATATGATGCATATAAATTTTCATGTTCATTGGATTACATCTTGATGTGTTTTGAAGCATGAAATGACAAAGTGCACCAAATGGCACCATTGTGGTGCTCTCGGCCTTGGTGAGTAATTTGGGGATTTTGGTTGTTTTGGTGCTTTGATGTTTTGAACATGCTAAGTTCATCTTAGAAATGATTTAGAATCATTCAAAATGGATTAGATCAATTTCGGACTAAAATAGACAAAATACCAAAGTAAGGGTAATTTGGTAAATTCACTTAATATATTATTGAATTTTATTTCATAATTTGATTATTGGAATATTAAATAAATATGTTTATTTAATTAATCCGAGAAAAAGTTTTGAAATCTGAAAATCGAATTTTCACCGTTTCCGCTGCGTTACCGGATTCACCCCCTAAACACCCCTTCAAAAAAATGTGTGAATAACAATCGAGAAGTTGCGGAATACTCACATCGATCGATTGAGCGACGCGGAGGCAACAAAATCTGATTTTGTGCAGTAGTGGACTGGTTCGGCAGTGGCAGATCTGCGCCCTCCATTTTCTATTTTTGAGCTCATCGAACAAGCTTCAAGCTTCGTCGAATGCTTCCCGGCTCATTGGTGGACTTCCCTATCACCTTCGCATGTCTTGAAAGTGTGCTAGCACTTGAGATTTTACCACAAAATCCCACTCTTGCTTCCCTCACTGCTCGGCATTTTGACAGAACCAGTGAACAATCTGGCCCCAAGGGCGTGAGAGAGAGGAGACGAGTGAAAGAGAGAGAGTTGTGTTTGTTGGTTCCAAATTTGTGTATTAAATACACACATTTGAATTTCAAATTCATTTCATGTGAATTTGGCTTTCAAAATTCAAACAATTAAAAGCTCCAACCACTTACATCACTCAATCCATCAAGTTTTCAAGTCACATCACTCCAAGTGACTAATGATTTGACGCTTGAATTGACTTACGTGCCGCACTCGAATTCGAAATGCGAATAAGCTCGTAAATAATCTCGGGCTCCGGTTCGCTAATTCCAAATTAACGAATTTTCCGTTGCGTCGTAATTAAATGATTACGCCTAGTGAAATCACTATTCACGTCGTTAACGAATTAATTCTAAATTAATTCGTTCGCCCGAATTAAAAAATAATTTTAATTCCACATCGAAATCCAATTTCATTTAATATATCAAATATATTAATTAATCGATTAATTCCAAATTAATCGTTATCTCTCTTTAATTGATATTTTATCCCAGATAAAATTTCTCCGCAATTAATCCCAAATTAATTTTCTCTCTCTTCTATTAATCCCAGATTAATTTAGAGTGCGAGTCATACGTCATCGGTGAATCTTTGGGAAGCGACCCATGAGATCCCCGGATATGTTGGCAGTAAATTTGGTCGTCGGACTATCTGAACACGTAAGTACCTCGTACTACGTTTATACCGATTTACAAGACAAGGTTGGCCTCTAGCAAAGCGCCATGCCTACCCATTCTCCGGAAATATCTTTACATGAATAAAAGATCTGTATCAGACGTAGTATACGTAGTATTGCGTATTTCTGTCCAGTATCGAATGATCGCGTGCTAGGCCTGGGGCTGGAATTGTGTCTGCCCCGTACGAAGCACATGTCGGATGTCTGGTGACTAGTCTCTATAATCGGATAAAGATGACCTAGTCATAATATTCCGATAACTGCAGCATTTAAGAGAACCAATCTCGTATCCTACGTGACCATCATCTCCATATGACTGGAGTGACACTTTCGTCTTGACATCACACCCAACACACTATGATCTCAATATACCCAGCATTGGCGTACACAGAACCTGTTAAAGCCCTGGACGACAGCAACCAAGTATATTGATTGTCGCAAGTATAGCGGTGCAAGTCTCAGGTTAAGACCAAATACACCTACCCTGATTTCGGACTTCTATAGACACATAGTCATACTACCAATGGAATTCTGAGGGGGTCTATCCAGAGCGAAGCTGTTTCCCGTACCATCGGTAAAACACAACCTCCTATTACACTTGCATGAGTATCCTATACCCAAATATATGAGAACTTTGTTGTTGTGCCCTCACAACGCGCACAAGTGTAATACTAGTCTTTTACGTATTTATCGATGTCCAATCTCGATAATACTCTGACTATGGATATTTAATGATTTATCCTTCGTGGACTGATACTGTATCATATCATTCTCCGTCCAGGAACAAATCATAGGGACCTCTCATCAATTATATATCTAGGTGATCTAATCACAAATGATAAGAGTGCAATCTCCTTTGTCACATAGTTAATTTGTACAACAACACAATGATCTGTACAAATAGTGACGCTATGGGTCATAATTGTCCAACAGATACAAGGTATCGACTCCATTTTTGGAAAAATGCCTTGAAGTCCGAAATGGATCCCATGTATACCAACCAAGTTTGGACATTGGTTAATGTACCAGAAGGCCTTGTGCCTATTGGTAGCAAATGGATCTTCATGGTGAAGACAAACATTTATGGTAACATACAAACGTACAAAGCTAGACTTGTAGCGAAAGGGTATCGTCATCAACATGGTGTCGATTACGACGAAACCTTTTACTCGTTGCCATGATTAAATCCATTCGGATAATGCTTGCAAGTGCTGCATATTTCGTTTATGAAATATGGCAGCTGAACGTCAAAAATCATTGTCCTTAACGGAAACCTTTTGGAGGATGTTACAACATCTTAATGGTTTTGTCATGCCGAAATATGCAAACAAGGTTTGTAAGTTAAATCGATCCATTTATGGATTGAAGCAATCATTGTGTTCTTGGAAACAACGTTTTGATGAGATCATAATAGAATATGGTTTCATTCAAAACGAAGTTGATTATTGTGTATATAAGATGGTTAGTGGGAGCGCACTCACATTGGATGTCCTATATATTGATGATGTATTATTTCTTGGAAATAATATTCTCATGTTAAAAATCGGTGAAAGCTTGGCTTTCATTAAAATTCTTCATGGAATACTTGGGAGATGCAACTTTTATTCTAGGAATAAGGAAATGTTGGGATAGATCTAAAAGTTGTTGGCACTCTCCGAGAACTCGTACTGTGACAAACATGTACATGACCTGGTGTCTCATATGCTTTGAGCATGTAGAGTCACAATCAGGCCGATCCAGGTGATGGTCACTGGATTGATGTTAAGAACATCCTTAAGTATCTTGGATGAACTAAAGATGTTTTCTTAATCTGTGGAGAAGGAGAACTTGAGGTGATTGGGTTCACCGATGCAAGTTTCCTAACCGATAAAGACGACTGTAAGTCGTAATAAGGGTACATATTTTGTTTGAACAACGAAACAGTCAGCTGGAAATCTTCCAAGCAAGATACTGTTGTCGATTCAACGACAAAGCAGAATATATTGTTGTGGCTGAGGCATCAAAAGAAGCATTTTGGATCTATAAAATTCCTAATTGGATTAGGAGTAGTTCTATTAGCAGGTCACCTAGGCTACAGCACAGGCTAAAGAATTACGGTCTCATCAATGATCCAAGTATGTACTTCGACGGTTTTATCTGATTCGTGAGATCATACATCGTGGCGATGTGATGATCGAATAAATTACATCAGATAATAACCTTGTAAATCCGCAGGTGAAATCGATATCTCAGCATAAGCCTAAGCGACTATACATAGTTCAAGTGTTGGACACTTGAGTGATTGGCTATAGGCCACGTGGGAGATTGTTGGACAATTTTGACCCATAGCATCACTATTTTGTAAATAACATGGTGTTCTTGTACAAAATTAACTATGTGACAAAGGAAATTATTATTTTATCATTTTGTAATTAGATTACTTGGATATATAAATGATAAAAGTCCATATGATTAGTACCAGATTAATAAGATATGAGACAGTATTTATCCACGAATGGTTTAATCATTAAATATCCATAGTCGTAGTATTATCGAGACTAGACATCGATAATGCGAAATAGGCTAGTATTACAATTGTGCGCGTTATGGAAGCTTAACATCATAGTTCTCATATATTTGGGTATTTGATACTTATGCAAGTGTAATATGAGGTTTTGTTTACCGATGGTACGGGAACAGCTTCGCTCTGGATAGACCCATTGGAATCTCATTAGTAGTATGACTATGTTCTATGGGAATCCGAATCAGGGTAGGTGTATTTGGTCTTAACTTGAGACTTGCATCGCTAATACTTGCGACGATCAGTACGCTTTGGTTTTGGTCGTCCGGGACTTTAACATGTTTTGTGTACGCCTATTTTAGGTATACTGAGAATCATAGTGTATTGGGTGTGATGTCAAGATGAAAGTATCACTTCAGTCATATGGAGATGATGGTAGGATACGGAACTGGTACTCTTAAGTACTGCAGTCATCGGGATAATATGACTAGGTCATGATTATCCGATTATCCCGATTATAGAGACTAGTTGTCCGTGATCCGATATATGCTTCATACGAGGCAGACACAATTCCAGCCCTAGGCCTAGCATTTGACATCCGATACTGGATCGTAATACGCAATACTTATTATGCTATGCCTGATAAATTTATATATTCCTTTAAAGAATATTTTTGGAGAATTCGGTAGGCACGGTGCTTTGCTAGAAGCCAACCATGTCTTGTAAATCGGTAAGAATGTGGTACCGGGTACGTATGTGTTCGGATAGTTCGATGATCGTATTTACTGCCAACATATCCGGAGATATATTGGGTCGCTTCCCAATATTCACCGATGAAGTTTGACTCGAACAGAATTAATCTGAGATTAATTATGAAAGAGAAAATTAATCTGAGATTAATTATGGCAAGAATAATCTGGGATTAATTAATAGAGAAAGAATTAATCTGGGATTAATTGCGTCAAGAATTTATCTGTGATTAAATTCATCGAAAAGAGAGAACGCGGTTAATTTGGAATTAATCGGTAAAATAAATTTAATAGTTAAATTGGATTTTTCTATTTAATTTATTTATATAGGCTAAAATAATATATTAAATATATTAATTGAAATAGGATTTCAATACGGAATTAAAATTGGATTTTAATTCAAGCGAACGAATTGATTTGGAATTAATTCGTAAGCGACTTCCGCAATAATTTTGCTAGGCATTATTATTTAATTAAATTGGATTTAAGTGGCATATATTAATAAATAATAAGAATCAAAGAAGATTACCCAGTTTGTGATTTTGAGTTAAAAAACTTTCAGTTTTCTGAACTTTGATTGTGTTTTTGGTGATGGGTTGGAAGTATCAAGCTGGGTTAGGTTTGATTGGAACTTTTGTTTTGATATGGGTCACCTCTGCCGAGATCACTCAGGTTATTAATATTATTATTTATTTTGTTTTTTCAATTTGTTTTTGTCTCCCTATTTATTTTCCATTTTCCATTTTCCTTTACATTTGATTACTTGGGTTTCTTTGTTGGTTTGACTGAAAGAAAATTAATGACTATAACACAACCGCTATCTAGTACAAGCTTGCAGAGTTGAAAAACTTTCAAGGTTTCAATATTTTTTTTTGGTTGCTGACCTTTAAGTTTTTGTTCCTATTCCCCAATTACACTTGATAGTATTTAGGCATGATTTGGGATCAAATTTGCACTGAGAAATTGTTTATTGAGATTCTTGTTCAGATTCAGTATCCTATTTCAATATTGAGCATTTTTATTTTCCTCAACAACATGATTCAGTGGTGTTTAAGTTTATTTCTTTTTTTAGAAATGAATCTGTGAATAAACGATGTGGCAGCAACTTTCCAAATTATTTGTGTTTATGAATCTGTGAATAAACATGACATGATGGATTAGTTTTGAAGTGCAGTCTGTTGGTCTGCTCTCTGGTAGCTGCTGCAGCCTGCAGATATATGCCTCTTCCTCAGTTCCTTGGGTGGGCAGCAACTTTCCATTTCCAAATTGTTTGTGTTTATGAGCTAATTCAACTATAAATTTGCAATTGGCTAGCTGTAATTTGTGGCAACGACCTGTAAAGTTGGACTTTGCCTGCTTCAATTGACAATTGCTTTTTTGGATGTTTCATAGATGTGAAACAATTGTGTAATGTTGCAGGCTGTAGCTTTATTTATTAGGCCTGGTTTTGGTATATCTTATCAAATTTGGATTCTTTATCAAATTCAGATTTCTTATCAAATTCAGATATCTTATCAAATTCAGATATCTTATCAAATTCGGATTCCTTATTAAATTCGGATTTCTTATCAAATTCGGATCCCTTATCAAATTCGGATCTCTTATCAAATTCGGATCTCTTATCAAATCCGGATCCTTTATCAAATCAAATTTTTCCGATCCGATAACTAATCTAATCAGTTCGAACAAATCCGATCTGATAGTTATCGGATCGGATCGGTTCGAGTTTGATAACCGAACTGAACCTTATCGGATTTAATTTACTCGTGTTAATCGAATCGAATCGGATTCATATTCGGTCCGATCCGATCCGAATCCAACAATGCACAGGCCTACTTCGTACCTCTTTAACTTCTTATTGGCCAATATTTTTCAACAACCGACTAAGTGCGGCCGGTGGCTAAAATTATGTTTCTTGGGCAATTAGACGGAGAATAAGAATTCTATAGTGCAGCGGCAAAAGCCAATAAGAATATCAAGAGTCTCTAAGCTTTTATTATGTTGACTCTATTTCTATTTTTTAAGTTAGAAAAACAATTAAGTCAAATCCAATTTTTACTTAATGAAATCACGTTTATTAAAAGAAAATATTTTAATATGTGATCTTTTTCCTATTAGATTTAAAGACAACTGTTTTTAATTATGGGATTTCTTTCATATTAGGTAATGACAATAATTATTAATATGTGATTTCTTTCCTACTAGATAAAGTCATCGTTTATAAACTAAAACCGTTATTAAAACTGATTGTATTTAAAAGTGATTTAAATTCTATTGTAAAAGAAAACAGAATAAAATAAAACCGATATCTTTTACTTACCAAATCGGTTAATTGGTAAATCGATTTCTTTTAAAGTGTTGGCTATTCCTATTATTGTTGTAGTGTCATAACCCAAAAATGTATTTTCTCTCTAGTTTAGCTTTTAAATTGAAGCTTTCTCTTTCAATCTCTTGGGTAAAGCCTAGCGAGGTAAGATTCTCATCTCTATCTAGTATTCTCCATGCATTTTGTAGGCACTGTATTTTTGCATATAAGTCCCTATGATGAATCTCACATGGAGACACTACCTCTTTAAATTACGGACGTCGGAAGGGAAAAGTTGGAAATCAACATTTTATTGGATTTAATTCGCTTGTTTAGCTTCGGGTTCGCTTGTTGGACCTATGTTTTAAAACACATCCTTAGCCCAAACCTCTGCAAGTCACACACCAAGCCCATCCAAAGCCCATTTCACCCAAGCCCAATCCAAAAATAATTAAAATATTTAAAACACATGTCACAAATTAAATAAAATCAAATTCCTAAATTAAATAAATCTCTTCCTAATTAAATAAATCACCTACCAATTTAAAGATATTCCCACCAAAATTACATAATTTATTTCCCTTTTTAAATTAATTAAATACATCCATATTTGCTTGATTTGTTTCCAAACATAGAAAAATCCCATGCACAAAGAAAACCCTAATAGCCTCACACATCCCCTCTCTTTCTTCTCTCACTCTCACGTACGGCTTCCTTCTCTCTCTATATATAAACAACAATTAAACCTTATTCGGCTCTCGGACACTATCCATCTTTTCTGAATTCTCACGCCTCTCTCTAAGATCACGTCACCATAAACCCCTGCAACCAAGACAAACCATGCACACGTTAACAAAACATAACCCTCTCCCCTCTCATTGAAAACGTACTGTAACAAAGGCCCTCACAGACGTCTTGCACACAAAACCATCAGCAAGCCGTGAAACTCAAACTAAAAATAGCCCTCACTGACCGAGATCAAACCAGCCACAAACTAAAGACCACTCAGACGCTCTCTCTCTCTCTCAAACCCAAAAACACGCACTCACAAGCCAAATCAGCAACCCCATGACCGACACACAACCCTTCAATCAACCAAAAAAACCCTAAACTAATATCTCACTCAGCCCACTCACGCTTACAATAAACAACGAGCCATCACACTCCACGCAGCAATCAGTCACCCTCTCTCACAAGCTGGCAACAAACAAGTAAGACTATTCACGCCCCTACAATCCACGAAAACACAGCCAACAACCCCTACAATCCACGAACACATCCACAACACAAGACTAAATGACCCATCTCATTAACGCACAACAGCCCTTCAACCAGACAAAATTCACCGAGTCGAAATAGAAACCCTACAGCCCACACTGCCACAAATACACTCCCAAAATAGTCCCCGAACAACCCTAAAGTAGTGACTGAAACCAGCAAGTAAACTGCCCCCAACACAGCAGCCAAATAACCCAACAACAATCCCAAAAATCCACCCTAGAACAGCAGCAAAAGCAACCCAAAACAGTGAGCAAAAAGGCGAAACAGTGAAGGAAAACAGCGAACCAGTGAACCGGAGGAGTTATGGAGCATCAACCCTTCTGACAATCGCGTAGCGCACTTCCGAGAAATGACTTAAGAGGTTAGACTTGAGGGCACCTTTTTTTTATTTATGCTCCTTTATTTTTATTTATTTTCTTACTTTATGTCGCATGAGTATTTTTGATTAATGTATGTTATGGCTATTGGATGAATGGAATATGTGTCGTCTCTTATGGTATATCGGATGGAAACCCAGAAGTAAATTCTGTAGCTGAATCCGAATGGACGGTAGTGCAGTCTGTACTTGGGAGACAACTCCACGTACCGCTTGAGCAAACGACACATATTTCACTTTATTTTATCTTGTTCGTCTATTATTCACATTTTACATTCCGCCATTTACTTTCCGTACGTTATTTGTTTGTGTATTGATGATATAGTGCGCATGGGCAAATCAAGTTGGATTAAAGGTCCTCCATTTTGAGGGATGAAAAGCCTAAGGGCTACATTTGCCACGATGTTTTGCCGCGCCAGACGAAGTATGTTTGATTGAATGCGAGATATGTTTAATCGGACATACGGAGTTCCATATTATTGTCTCATTCATTTGTATGCATGGTAATATAATGCGCATGGGCTAACTAGGGTGGATTAAAGGTCCTATATCTGAGGGAAATGCCTGAAGGCTACCTTTACCACGATGTTTTACCGCGCCTTTTATTATATCATTTACCATTTGCATATCATTGTTTTATTTACGCATGCATTGCATTCTAGTGCGCATGGGCTAACTATGGTGGATTAAAGGTCATCTATTAGAGGGAAATGCCTAAAGGCTACCTTTACCATGATGTTTTGCCGCGCCAGACGAGGTACACTCGATTGAACGTGAAATGTGTTCAATCGGGCATACAAGGTCCCAGTTTGTTTATTCATGCATTGATAATTTAATGTGCATGGGCTAACTAGGGTGGATTAAAGGTCCTCTATTCGAGGGAAATGCCTAAAGACTACCTTTACCACGATGTTTTGCTGCGCCGGACGAAGTGCACTCGATTGAATGTGAAATGTGTTCAATCGGGCACACGAGGTCCTACATTGTGTATTTGTTTATCCATGCATGTGTTTGTGTTGTTTCAGATGCCATTTTGGTAATCTCATTCGAACGCGTTTCCGAACGCTACATGAACGTATATATTCTGTCTCAGTCCGTTCGAACGTATTTACGAACGCTACTCGAATGCGCATGTAATTTATTTCATCGTGCATCAGGTCTTATCCTGTTCGAACGCGTTCTCGAATGCTATATGAACGCGAACATTCTGTTTACCGTTCGAACGTGTTTTTAAACGCTACACGAACGCATATACAGTGAACATAGTTCTTTTCATCACATTTCATGCATGTTCGCTTCTTTGGTAATTTCTTTTGCATTACATAATTAATCATATCATTTCATTATTGACACTTTTACTGTTATCCTTTATTTATATTCCCGCATTTATCTACTTAATGTGTTCGTGAGATTGTGTGTTTGCCTTTATTTCACTTACTTCTATGCATGTAAACTTAGATATGAGTTTTTCATGCATGTGAACTTAGAAATAAAATACTCTTGGAAATATATGTTGCGTAGATTCGATTAAATTATTGTACAAATCATTTCACTACAAGTGGCATAAGTAAGGGACCATTTCGAACCCAACGGTTTGAGGTATTCCCTTGCGAGGGGTGAGTACGACCTTAAATCATTTTCCCAGTTCACACCGGGTGGAGACTCCATGTTATTTCTCCGGTTTAGTTCCCCCGCGGGCTACTCCGTACTCCCGACTGGGCCGTGAACTTGGAACAGCGTTGCCGATTTCTGTGTCATACACATTTCTATTGAGATTTCTTAAGTTAGTCACTCAAATCCATGGGATCTAAGTATGAGTATTGTTATAAATCTTGTGAGGATTGATTTGAGTGTGGGTTTAGCATGATTAGGGATCCATGATGTTTTTCATGGTTTAGTGACATTTTAGGAGCATGATGTATGGGTGAGTTTATCTAAGGTTGAGCTAGCATGATAGATGATGGTTGGGTTAGTTGAGCATGACCTTAGGTTGTGGTGTGTTTGCCATGAAACCAAATTTTGGTGTGTTGTTGAACTTATGAGCGTGTTGAACTTTGGCCTTTTGGTGATGTTGTGGTTGATAGCTTTGACCAGTTTGTTATGCCTACGTGTCCACTTATTGGGATATATCCCGACTCTCGTTGAGCCACTAATAGCTCAGTTTAAATAGTATTCTGAGGTAACCATAGATGTTGGAGACATCTCTAGCTTCCTCGTTAGCATAGTAATTATATCATTCATTAGTATGAGTAGACCGTACATACTATTTATCACATGCTAACGATACTTTGAACATATGCTTGTAGATTCTATGTGGGATATTCCATCTGGTTCCGTGCGACCCCACAAGCAATAGGATCATGACCAACTTTGTGAGTGGATGTTATGATTTCTTTTATGATTTCAAATTCAAATGATTTATAAGCCAAACTTTAAATTCAAGATATTAACGAACTTCAGTATGATACGAATATGTTCCCACTTAACCTTATTTTTATCATATATAAGCTCAAATAGTTTATACATGTTTCAAGACATGTTTATATATTGTTTACTTTAAATGACCATGATTTTAGAAATATGGAAAAATATTTTTAAAGGACAGTAGAGAACAGTTCCCTCAGTGTAACGACCTGAGCACATTCAGTTCAGTAAGTCTAATGGTTTCAGATAAACCCTCTTAGGCTATTACATATATAGCTCAGCTCTCCCCTACATATGCGGTACTAGGTTTCGCTAAGTAGGTTTTATTCCCTCAAGCTACATCACTGTCAATGTTTTCTCTGCAATGATTTGACTTGTACTTATTGAATTTATAAGATTACTCATACAATGTTTCTTTTTTTAGTGTTCGCCCACTATGTCATCCAAACGACTTACTCCCCCCCTCCACACTCCCAGTTTTTGGTTGCAGGACCCCTTGATGGCCAATCTTAGTGAGGCTCTCTTTTGGGCTAACTTTGCAATTGGAGAGGATGGTACCAGCTTGGGTCATAGGAGTCTAAGCCTTGGGTCTACCTTTGGTCATTTTGCTTATTTGGTTGTCTTGGCCATGAGGCTGAATGAAGTAATATATATAGGTCATGTTAAATTAGAATACTTAAACAATTTATATATAATATATACATCACAGATTTTCATATTCTACAGGTTTGAATTATTATAACACGTGCTTCACATTACGTTTGTACAGGTTCAGTCGTGGTTTGACATGTGTGCATAGGTTGTTTTCATGTTATGCATATTTTTTCAGAGGCTTATGGAGGCGGTAAGCCCGTTTCCTACTGGTCATGACCCGAAAATATGGGAATGTGACAAAGTTGATATTAGAGCATCAAGTTTAGAGGGCTATTGACTGCAGTGGTAGGGTTATGATGTTTTGCATATGTGATATGTCCAATATACCTATATGTAAGACATCACCCTTTCGGGTTCCATCGACTCTAAGTAAGTTCTCTAATTCATATTACTAGCCTTGTATAGCCTTCGCCACTTAATCTTTTGTTCTTTTTATCCTCGAAACAAAAGACGCTTGTCCGTTCAAACTCCTTTGGAACCCCAAGAATCTGTAGGGGAACCTAGTGCAACCCTTGAGGTGGGCGGCCTTGCTTGAGATATGCGATATATGCTTCAGTCCATGAACTAGTTGGTGGAACTACTTTCCCACCAACATCAACCTCGGCCAGTACCACTTCCAGGGGACAGTAACCCCCATCTGCCTCAACACATCCTTCTGTTAATGTCCAAGCACCCGTTTAGGTCCCAAATAACCTAGGCATGTCGTGGTAATTTATTTCCATGATTTCCGTAAGATGCACCCTCCGACCTTCTCCAGTACAGATTCTGGTGTTGATCCAAATGGGTTTATTGAAGTGTTCCACATGATTTATATGGCATTGGGATACACATCAGTGAGACGAGCTTGTCAATTTCTAGCTGAGAGATGTTGCATATGAGTGGTTTACCTCCCATATCGATAGAATGAGTGATTCAGACCAACAATTAGCTTGGCCGGAGTTCAATAAGGTCTTTCTGGCCCGTTTCTTGCCCAAGAGTGTTAGAGATGCTAGGGCCCAATAATTTGAGCTTTTGGAGAAGAGCAGATGTATGTTGCTTATTATAACATACAATTCATAAGACTTTTTTGTTGTGATTCACCGATCACTTTAGAGTGTATTTGAGGAAAAACCGAATGTAATTTTATTACTACAAGAATAAAATTCAAGTTTACAACTAGAAACTTAACAAAAAAACTCACACTCTCTCAAGCTCTCTACTTGGAGCTTACACACTTTGGGATGATGAAACTAATGATCCTTGGCTCCTTTTATAATGCTAAAACCGTGTGCTACAGTAACACGCGGTTTTAACAACTTGAATCCAGCTTCATGCCATCTTCACTGCCAACTTGCATGTTGCTCTCTTGCTGGCAAAGGTGACAAGTTTTTCAACAAAAACTTTCGGTGGCTTTTTGTTTGCTGCTAGCTTCTGCTGGCTTCAACACAACAAATCTCCCCCTCGGTGAAGATTTCCCAAAATCTGAGCCGAACATCAATCACCCAAATCTGGATCCTTCCTCCCCTGGCTGCATCTGTATGACTGTCTACGTACCCCGAGTTGGGATCAAGCCAATCGTAGTTCTCTGTATCATCTGACAGTTATCCCGGTTATGTCTCTGCACAACTCTAGCTTGTCCCGATCATTGTTCCTTTGTTGACATGTCGGCTGTGTCTCTGCACAGCACACTTCACTGCATCTCTGTACAGTATTCTCCTGCTATGTCTCTACATAGTACAATACAATGTGTCTCTGCACAGTTTTGCTGCCATGTTTCTTCACCCATTTGTTCTTTAGTGCCTTCTTGCCTTTGGGAAACTCTCTAGCTCCCCCACATCAGTAAGCAAAATATATTCGGATCCCGAATATCTGGTTGATGGAATCATGCCTCGCTCAGATCTTCTTGTCTGAGGTCCACTGGTTTCAGGAGGTCTATCATCATCCATCTCTGTGAACGATCTTGCAGCTTCTAGTGGAGTGGGTTGGGGCTCCCTCTACTCAACACTTTCTTCTGTAATCTCCGATGGAACAGGCTGTGTCTCCCACTGCTCAACATCTCTATCTGCCTCATCTGGTTCTGCTTCTGGAATTTCCTCATGCACCATATCTGTGGCCAATCGTGCTGGTGCTGGGTCTGGATTTCTATTGGCACTGGAATTGGAAGACATTCTGGGCATTTCAATGTCTTCAATTGTTCGATTTTCAAGAAACTCTACTTCCTGGCTTCTGATGACCATCTTCACCTTCGTATCCCATAGTCTGTATCCAAATTCTTCATCTCCAAGGCCTAGGAATATACATGGAGTTGTCCTTGCATCGAGCTTCTTCCTGAGCTCCTTGGATACATGTGCAACGGCTAAACAACCGAATACTCTAGGGTGAGTGTAGGAGGGATTCTTACCAGACCACAATTTCTCCGGAATCTCCAAGTTCAATGGTTCAGATGGTGATCTATTGATCAGGTAACAGGTAGCACGAACAGCTTCTCCCCAGAATGGTTTTGGCAGCTTAGCCATACTGATCATTCCTCTGACTTTCTCTATAATGGTGCGGTTCATGCTTGCAGCGACACTATTATGTTGTGGAGTATGTGTAACAGTTCTCTCATGTCGAATGCTATGTCTCATGCAGTAGGCTTCGAACTCCCTGGAACTGTACTTGCCTTCATCGTCTGTGCGAAGGCACTTCAGCTTCTTCCCTGTTTCATGCTCTACCATGGCGTGGAACAGCTTGAACTGATCTAGGATCTGATCCTTCGTCTTGAGGAAATACACCCAGATTTTCTGTGAAGCATCATCGATGAAAGTCAGAAAATACTTGTTACCGCCCAATGAATCAACCTCCAAGGGACCACAAACATCAGAGTGCACCAGACTGAGCAACTCTGATCTTCTCTCTGAAGAGAAATTAAATGAGACTCTGCGTTGCTTACCAATCGAGTAGTGGTTGCAAGGACCTCGTGCAACATCCTTGGTAAGCTCCTTCTTGTTCAGGGTAGACAACCCTCTCCCACTCATGTGTCCGAGTCTCTGGTTCCACAGATTTTGAGAAGCCTCTTTTTTCAGCTACATTGAGGCTGTCTGCACAAATCTTCACATGAGTCTTGTATAGTGCGCCGCAAGCATGTCCTCGGGCGACAACCATGAAACCTTTCGTCATTCTCCATGTGCCATTTCTGAAGTGATTTTCATAGCCCTGTTTGTCAAGAGCTATCCCCGAGAGTACATTCAGCCGAAGTTCTGGAACATGCAGGACATCCTTCAAGATCAATGTACACCCGACATTTGTCCGCAACTGAATATCACTCATTCCTACTATCCCAGAGGAACTGATATTTCCCATCTTCACTGCTCCAAAGTCTCATGCTTTGTATGTTGTGAAGAAATCTCTGTGAGGAGTGACGTGGTAGGATGCTGCAGTATCTACCACCCACTCAACATCTTGGGTTGCGTTGTGAAGGCATGTCTCTTCCTGTATGGAGCATATTGCTACATCTGCTTGGACAACGACCAGTGTCTCTCCTTCGTCATTCTTCGGCTGGTGATTGCCTTCTCTCTGCTCTCGTTGCAGTTTTCGGCAATTCTTCTTTAAGTGGCCTTCTATGCCACAGTGGAAGCACTTGTATGTCTTTTTCCCGTCCTTGGATCTGCCCCTGCTTTTGCTTCTGCCTCTCCTCCCACCTTGATGTTTTTCCTGTTGTCTTCCTCGCTACTCCGAGACAAGGGCTTCTGTTTGATCTGAGCCCACATCTTTTCTTCTGGCTTCTTCATTTGACAGGGCATCCTTTACCATAGGTATGGTAAGTTTGCCTCCTGGAGCTGAGTTGCTGAGAGTAACCACCATAGTCTCCCAGCTATCAGGAAGAGAACTGAGTAGCAAGAGGGCTTGAACTTCGTCTGCCAGTTGCATGTCTACTGCAGACAATTGGTTCAACAGCTTTGAAACTCGTTGGTGTGTTCTGCAATGGAAGTTCCACTCCGCAGCTTCAGGTTCACCAAACGCCTCATGATTAAGGCCTTATTCCGAGCTATTTTGGCCTGGAACATGTCTTCCAATTTCCTCCACATTTCATAAGCATCTGTGTCATGTGCTACATGGTGGAAGACATTATGGCTGATCCACTGCCTAATCTGACCCAAAGTTCTGTTGTTGAGTTTATTCCAGTCATACTCCTTAACAGAATCTGGTTTCACTCCCTTCAACTCGATGACATCAAACAAATCTTTACAATGTAAAAAATCTATCATCATAGGTCTCCAGAGGGAGTAATTAGTTGCAGCCAGTTTAATCATTGCACCAGAATGAGAATCCTCCATCTTCATTTTAAGTTTTAAAGTTTAAAATGAGAATACAATAAAATTTGGGCTGACTTTCACAAATCTGAGGTCACCGTTGCGTCCGGAACGGTCGAAAATGGTGGAATAGACACTTCGTTGGTCTAAATCCGACACATGGGCTGATTTGTAAATTCCTAAAAGTTCTGGGGCAAAACTGTAAATTTCAAAACTTCAGGGGGCTAAATGAAATTTACCAGGCTGCTGACGTGGCGCTGACGTGGCAAGGTGGGACCGGTTTGCTGATTTGTCAGACACGTGGCGCTGACGTGGCTGCTGACTGTACGCTGACGAGGCGCTGACGTGGCGGATGACTCAGGGCTGACTGTGCGCTGGCTGGTGCTGACGTGGCGCTGACGTGGCGGATGACTCAGCGCTGACTGGTGCTGATGTGGCGCTGACGTGGCGGCCACGCGGATCGTCTTCAACCTTCAGCCACACGCGCGAAGCGTGTCTGCGAGTGAGGCGCGTGAAGATCTCTCTGCCTGGCACGTGCGGCGCGTGCGGATGCTGTGGACGTCGGTTCGGTCGCCGGAAAATACCACCGTGCTCGTCTCGACGTGAACTAGCTGATGGTAACCTCAAAATGAATTTTTGACAACTTTTCCGGAACTCGAATTTTCCGAACCAAACTCCGTTCTTCGGTTTTTCGATCCCAATGAATAACCAAAGCTTCTGATACCACTTGTTGTGATTCACCGATCACTTTAGAGTGTATTTGAGGAAAAACCGAATGTAATTTTATTACTACAAGAATAAAATTCAAGTTTACAACTAGAAACTTAAAAAAAAACTCACACTCTCTCAAGCTCTCTACTTGGAGCTTAAACACTTTGGGATGATGAAACTAATGATCCTTGGCTCCTTTTATAATGCTAAAACCGCGTGCTACAGTAACACGCGGTTTTGACAACTTGAATCTAGCTTCATGCCATCTTCACTGCCAACTTGCATGTTGCTCTCTTGCTGGCAAAGGTGACAAGTTTTTCAACAAAAACTTTCGGTGGCTTTTTGTTTGCTGCTAGCTTCTGTTGGCTTCAACACAACATTTTTTTTTTTTAATATGCTCCGCATTTGATAGGTACAAAGAGGACGAAGGTAGAACGTTTCGTCAATGGGCTAAAGGACTATTTGTATAGGTAAAAATAAATAACAGATTTGACCACGTATATTGATGTGTTGGATGCTGCTACACAGTTGGAATTGAGGGTAAAAGAGCGTCAAGCCAAGATAGAATCCAAAAAGAAGAATAAGACAGACACAATCGAGAAGTTTCCGTCAGGTGGGTATATTAAGGTTTGGAGCAAGCCCACACATCAGAATGTTACCGTAAAAAGGGATGGGCCTGCAAGTAGGGGACCAAGTCAGAAGCTGAGTCAAGACATTGTATCTCAGGTGGCCTCCTCAGTACCGCCATTCCAGTTTGAGAACCCTTTATGTCAGATCTATGGGAAAATGAATTTGGGATCATGCAAAAGAGGGGCACACAGTTGCTTCAGGTGTGGTCAGTCGAACCACCTAGTTAGAGATTGTCCATATCCCTCGATCCTCTATAGTTCTGAACAGGTAGTATCAGCAACAGCGTCAGCACAAACCCCAATGATTCAAGGGTATGGTGACCGAGGTCAGACATCAGTAGGTAGGGGTCAGGCTCAACAGGTAGGGGATAGGCCAGCGTTTATGCACTGACACCTCATAATGTTCAATCCTCCAATACCACGGTCACATGTACATTAATTGTCGATTCCTTCCATGTTAGAGTATTGTTTGATACGGGAGCTACAAACTCTTTCATATCATGGAATTTTGTATCACGGTTAGGCAAAGAAGTAATGACCTTAGGTACGTCCCATTTGGTAGCCATTCATGTAAGGCATATCATCCCAACAGATCGAGTTATTAATTCAGGTTCAATCCTAATGGGTGACGGCATATACCCAATCAACATTATCTTGCTAGTTTTTTTTTTGGATTTCGATGTCATTTTGGGAATGAATTGGCTTTCCATGTGTTATACTTTGGTTGATTGTAGAGAGAAGATTATTACGTTCCGTGTACCTAATAGGCCAGTTTATGTTTATCAAGGGAACAAGGGAAAAGTTCTCGATAGTCTTATATCTACGATGCATGCAAGTAATCTATTTAATAAAGGGTGCATTTGTTTTTTAATGTTTGTGCATGACATTATCGGTAATGAAGTCAGCATTGACCAAGTCCCGGTAGTTAGTGATTATCCAAATGTTTTTCCAAATGAACTACCTATAATCTATCCAGATAGAGAGATAGAGTTCTATATCGACCTTTTTTTTTTTTTTTTTTTTGGAAACGATGGAAACTCCGCCACCAAACCACTCATTTTGGGCCGCGGCGCAGGTAAAACCACCGGCTGTCCCAGGCTCTTACAAGAAGTGTACCCCCTGGATTCGAACCCAGAACCTCAATGTGAGATCCTAGACCCTACACCACCAAGCCACACCCGTTGGGGACGTTCTATATCGACCTACTACCAAAGACTCAACCTATTTTGATTCCTCCGTATCGCATGGCCCCAATAGGATTTAAAAAATTAAAGGTGCAAATGTAGGATCTTATTGACAAGGGATTTATATGCCCAAACATTTCACCTTGGGGAGATTCGGTGTTATTTACCAAGAAGAAATATGGGACGTGTGCATTGATTACAGGCATCTCAATAAGGTTACAATTAGGAACAAGTACCCTATACCCAGGATCGACGAATTATCTGATCAGCTTCAAGGAGCCCAATATTTCTCCAATATTCTCAGCCCAGGATATCATCAGCTCAGGATTTGAGACTAAAATATTCTCAAGACTGTTCTTTATACGCTTTATGGGCATTATTAATTCTTAGTGATGCATTTTAGACTCACTAATGCTCCGGCTATAATCACGGATCTTATGAACATGATGTTAAAGCCTTTTTTAGATCTTTTTATCATTGTCTTTATTGATGACATCTTGATTTACTCCCCAGCGAAGAAGCATATGAGAGTCATCTTCATATCATATTGCAGATTCTGAGGGATAGTAAGCTCTACGTTAAATTCTCCAAGTGTGAATTTTGGCTTTCAGAAGTAACGTTCATAGGTCATATGCTATCAAGAAGTGGGATCTCAGTCGATCCCAAGAAATTCGAAGTAGTGCAGAATTGGCCTAGACCTTCTAGTATTATGAAAATAATAATTTTTTTTGGGATTAGTGGGGTTACTATTACAGGTTCATCGAGAACTTCTCCAGATTTCTATGTCGTTAACCAGGTTGACCCATAAGAATGTCAAATTATTGTGGTCAGATGCGTGTGAGCAGAGCTTTCAGGAGCTTAAGCAACGACTGACCACAACACTCGTTTTGGCATTGCCTTCAGGAACATATGGCTTCATGGTATACTATGATGCTTCAGGATTGGTTTAGGGTTTGTTTATGCAGCATGGTAAGATTATCGCTTTTGCTTCTAAGAAAGTGAAGGGGTATGCGCAGAATTACCCTACGCATGACTTGGAGATAGCAGCAGTCATCTTTGCCCTTAAATCTGGAGGCACTACCTTTATGGGGAGACATTTGAGGTTTTTACCGATCATAAAAATCTCAAATACATTACGAAATAAAAGGATATGAACTTAAGGCATAGACATTAGGTGGAGTTATTGAAGAAATATGATTGCTCAATCAATTACCATCCGGGAAAAGCTAACATAGTGGCAGATGCTTTATGAATGAAGTCAATGGGCAGTTTGTCTCACCTATCAACTAACAGAAGGGTTTTAGTAAGGAAATGGCATGCATGTTTGAGCAACGGGAATAAATTCTAGCTTTTTGAGACAGTAGTACTGGTTTATCATGTACAAGTTATACCTTTGATGCTAGATGCAATTGCGGAAGCGCAAATGACAAACTTTTCTATTAAGAGATTGAAGGAAAAAACACGAAACGACAGCACCAATATAATTGATGACATGGATCTTCTCCGGTATCAGGATATGGTTGTAGTTCCGCCAGTATCGAACTTGAAGGAAACGTTGTTAGGTATAGCACATGCATCTTCCTATATGATGCACTCAGACATTACTGTAACATCCTCGATCCGGGAGATGTTACCAGCAGGGGATAAACCGTACTAACCTATAAGCCTCTGACTCAACAATCATAATAATATTGTTACTCGTTCCTCTAATTATTTATCATAAGTATGGTTCCATGGCCCAAATTAACATCTGAACATGCAAACTTAACTTTAATAACTGAATACATAAAAAATTATGTCTTTACAATGACTGAAACATAATCAGGAACTAATATATGACTTCTATTTGACCTGACTGGACTTTCACTCGTTCTGACTTGAACTGGTGGACTCCAACCCTAGTGACTGCATCAGTATCCGTCCTCCGGAGCTCGTCCTCCGAGAATACCTGCAACTAGAGAAAACTGGGAGTGAGGGGTTAGATCGTCGTACGATCTAAGTGAGTGGACTATAAAACTGAAATGTTGTAATAAAATCATTTAGTTCTAAAATCAAAGTCCCAAAATAACTTTATCTGAAACTCTTTTTCTGAAAAGTCCGTCTGAAAACTCTTTTATAAAGCTTATCTTTCTAAAATATGTTTTCTGAAAACTGTTTCTAAAATCTAATTTCTGAAAACTATTTTCTGAAAATCTAATATCTGAACACTCTATTTCTGAAATTCTGATTATATGGAAAGTGGTTTATATCTGAAAAACTTGACGTATGAAGGCATTACATATCTTCGTCCCCCCATACGCCTAACTGGAGCCAGCAGTGCAAATCCATGACTTTGGGACGTTACGTATCGTCGTCCCCCAAAGCGTGCCACTACTGTCCTTGAAACAGGTGGTCTTGGGGTGTTAGGTATTGCCTTCCCCCAAGCCATAAACTAGAACTGGGGGTGTGGATCTATGCTACCCTCCAAGCTCTGAAACTAGGGTCTAGGGGCATTACGTATCACCATCCCCATAGTCCTGAACTAGGATCTGGAAGCGTTACGTATCTTCACCCCCTAGTCCTCTACATGTGCACATATCCTCTGTCCGTCAATTCCAATTGTATCAAGTTACCTACTGGGGTGGGTTTTTCCCTTATGCCAGGAAAACAAAAATCTCATGTTTGAAAACATTTCTAGCTCAAAACTCATTCTGGAAAAACAATCTTCATAGATCATTGCTGAATCTAAAAACATCTGTAATAAAATTCGGTCTAACGCCCTATAAGCTTATAAAATATAAGTCTGAATTCAAAAATTGTTAAATAAAATCAAATATAAGAAAAAGGTCCACTCACTATTATCGGAATTCCGTTAGTCTTTCTTTACTTTGCTGAAGAACTTGCGATTCCTGCGATGATCTATAATCGAATGAACTAGGTTAGAAATGGACTAAGAAACGTATTATGGAAATTAGATTAAAATCTGCTTATTCAAGTAAGCGTTAACACCCTGAAGGTATCGTTCACATATCCTGATGTATTATGAACATACGAGTTGGTACGGGACTTATAAGGTAGCCCCTGATGCGTTCGAGTGAGACTGAAATGGTTAAAATCAAATTTGGGGAATTTTCTACCCTCGCGTCGCGACTCAAACCAAGGCGCGTCGTGACGCACATCAACCAGAAGTGTACCCAACTTTTTGTCTTACGCGCTGCGACGCAAGGGTCCTTCGTGTCGCGACGCGTATCAGTCCAAAGGCATTTCTGGGAAAATTCCCCAGATCCCGTCGCGACGCAAGGCCAAAAATCAGGACTTTTCTACATCTCTTCATACTCAATTGGTCCATCATCACACCCAAACATACCACACAAGCAATTAGCTTCAATAATCATTCAAAACACCATCAATAACACTCTCAAACCTTACTTACATTCATTCTATATACTCCATTAACCTTTAACCAAAATTATCAATTAGGGGACTTTCTACAATCTTCATTTTCTTATCACCAACTTATATAATCATCAATTATTATAAATCATACAAATCATTAACCAAACACAAGATCAAAACACTCATATCCAAAAATTGGGTTAGAGCTTTCTCACATTCTTTCTCTTGGTTTTTCCTTCTTCTCCAAGCCTCAAGTTGTTGCCAATCTTCTTCTTAATTCTTGGAAATCGACATTGTTTCATTCATTTGTTTCCTCTTCTTTCTCCCCCTCTCTTCTTTCTTCTTCTTTCTCTTTCCCTTATTCTTCTACATTTTTCCCATCTTATTCTTTCTCTTTTCTCATTTGAAGAAATATTGAATAGTAATCCCTTTTTATACTAGGGATCTATTTGCAAATTAATTAATAATGGAAGTGCTTGGAAAATTTGAGAAGTTTTGAGACTTCAGTATAAAGGTCCCCGGGCACTGTTCATCCAGAATTTTAATATACATTTTTGGCTTACTTTTGGGAAAACTGCTCAACATAAAAGTTGTAGATCTCGATCTCAGCTTTCCGAAGATATAAAATTCATTAAAATTACAGTTCGTTTGAGAAAGTTACGACTCAAATACCATGAGATGTTCGGAATAGAACTTCGTAAAATTTTGTATTGAAGTTTCGAAGAATTTATCGTTTATTCTCAAGGTCGTTCCATAAATGCATAATATATATAATATATATATATATATATTATATATATATATATATATATATATATATAGGATTCATCCTCAAATCCTCAAACTTGGGAACTTATCTTAGATCGCAGGATTTATGGGATCCTATAAATCACATATTTAGATTGACTACATACTCGCATTCTCTTATCTACTGCATTATATCATTCCTCCATAATTTTCGAGTGTTACCAATAACTTTTGACTTGTAAACATATGAGTTTCCCCATATTTGGGGTAAGCTGCTTCAGAATTCTTGGCTACAATGATTATCCTTTATGTCCTTTACTGTAGGGTACAACTTTGTTCTCGCTTTATAATATCTTTACTGAGTATTCTTAACCACCTTATTTCTGGATCTCTCACTGTATTTAACTTTTATTGACTTGATCAGGTTTCTTAATAGCTGGTACCTTTTGACTCTTGCTAAAATACGGATGTGTTCATACTGTAATTAGTACTTCTTTTATTCCACTTGGTCAACTTGATCTTAATATTCTTTCTCATCACTTAGGTACTTAATTCCCTACATTCTCCTCACCAAACTTCATCTACTTTATAATATTGTCTAGGGTTTCTTAGCTTAGTATTATTGTCCATCAATGATACTTGTACTAAAAATATTGTTTTGGGCGGTTTCCTAATGATCGTTTCTCAATTGGTTAAAGCTTCAGGCTTAAGGGTGTGCATCTTGATACCTAGATCGTATTCTCTCTTATTAACATCGACGCTGGTAGCTTGATCCTGATGAAAGTTCATATTCTTCTGTACTTTGCTTCCATTGTTACTAAGAAATCTGATTACAGTGTTCCACCCTAACTTATTTTCCATATCCAAGTGCCGCCAATGATCGTTACTCAAATTCATGTCACATTTCTGAACTTTGAGAATTTATCTACTATGCTAATTATAACATGGCAGTAATTTTCCTCCTTGCTTCTGTACTATGTTTCAAATATGCTAAGCACCTTTTATCAGAGGTTTAAACTGATACTAAGAAACCTTGTTGTTTCATCCTTCTATTTTTGCTTCCAAACCTTGTACCTATTGACCCTTCCTTTTACTCTCTTGCTCTGTTTTGTCACGGAAACTTCTATGATCCATATCTCTATCTTCTTATTCAAAATATGTCCTCTCTCACGTATCTTTAGTCATGTTTAGTATTGCTCTTTTACGTCTCCATTACTGCTTAACTAGTACTTTCTCTGTTTTCATCATTCTTCTAGTTAACTATTCTTCTAAATCTCGTACTCAAAACTATTTCCTCTTTATTTTTGTTCTTGTATTGTATCTAAAGTTTTCTGTGCCAATCTCTTCAACTACGCATTCTCTTGATTCTGTGAATGTCTTGAGACGAACTTCAAATTCTACCTTCGTTGTTACTGTTAAACAAAGGTTGGGAGGGCGGGAACTTATCTTGAGGCTATTTTATTCATGGTGATCTGGTGTCACATTTTCATTATCTATGAGTCTAAGATTCTCGTGCATACATGTCTAGTGCCTTTTTCCTACCCCAGGGCATTACTACAAAAACTTTCTGGTTTGCTTTTACCAATTTTACTCCTGATCATCTTCAACCATCGATCTTTTCGCCTTTTCTGTGAAATCCTTCTAGAGCCATACTCTTTAACTACTTCTTCACACTACCTCTGTACTTATTCATGTTCAGTCTCTATTGTTTGACCCTCTGAATTCGTTGTTCTCCTCCTCTGAATGTTGTTGTACTCTTTTTTGTATTATTCCTTAAGAAACTTGCTCTGCTACAAAGGTTTCTTCCTCGTCTTAGTTCCTTAAATTTCTTACTCCTATGAGCTCCTGAAAATTCCATCTATTATTCTTTCTTACTAAACTTTGCTCTATTACTTGACTTTTCTGCTCATTTTAGTTCCTTGAACTCCTTATATCTTTATCTTTCTGAAAACTCCATCAGCTTTGATTGTTTAAAACATTTCTACTAAGTTCTTGGTTCAGGTCTACTCTTTTCCTTGTCTTCCCTTTTTAATACCATGAAACTGTATTATAAGTTGTTTGCTATATTCTTCAGAATTGTTCTCCATGGTCTCTTCGTACTTCTAAGTCTTTACTTCTTTTAGGGTTCCTTAATTCAGCGGTGGCTACCAGACCTAGTTTATCTTACTAATCTAATTTGTCAATTGCTCTTCTTTACTGATCCTTTTCTTTGCTAAGCTTTAAGTTAAGGAGTGAGTATATACGTTCCGTAGGAATTCATAGGTACGCATTATGTTTAACATCTAGGTTCAGTGATGATCTGGTTAGATATTTATATGCTTATTAGAATCGTGGTTTCTAGAAGAAATGGTCGTTATCCATTTTTGCAGGAACTTAGTCGACTACTACATCTTGGATCCCACTACTGTTATTAATCCGTATATACTATTATCTCCTTATCATGTTATCCTTATACCTGAATGTACTGAATTTCCTTGTTACTTCTCATGTCCTTTTTACCATTTGGATATCCTATTCCTTTGCTCTATGCCTTGCTACCGGGGCTAGCGGCGGTCCGTCCTTCTAACTACTTCTTAAATCTCCGCTCTTTGTTCTTGCTGTAAATCTTGACTTGGGCTCTCTATTCTACTGCCCATGCTGGTACTCTCACCACTTTCTAAATATCTTTAACCTCTCGAGTCTATTATTTGGATTTCTACTAATACCATAAACCTCATGTTGACTTACTTAGATCTTTGGGCTATACAAAATTCTTTCCTTTACTTTCTCAAAACTTCCTCTTCTGAGTGATCTATCTTTCCATGGTTTTTTGTCTCTCTTCTTAGAGTAAACCTTTATCGGATCCCTTACTATTATTATATTTGTGCTGATAGGGACGAGGACAAACGTCTTATGTCTCGATGAGTTTCAGTATCTTTGTTCTGGTACTTCGTGTCCTAGTAGAGTCAATTTCTCATGTAAGGTAGGTATGAGGTAGGCTCTGTCAGGACGGCTTCCTTAACTAGTATGACTAAGCGATTGAAAATTAGATAGCTAAGGTCGTGTCTATATCGGATTGCTTTGGGTAAGCTAACTAATCGTTCCTATTTATGATCTTAATTTACCTGCATGTGGGCTTGGGTCTGGGTTTGGGGATCAGGGGTTCTCTAGATTCTTTTTGACATCTCACATCTGTGGGAACTCCCTAGACTAGTCTCGATTGAACCCGGCCAAGGTTCCGATTCCGAATCAAAACCGAACCAGTTGGAACAGAATGGTTCCGGTTCCGGTTCCGGAACCTGACCGATTTGGTTAGGGTTCTTACCCTAACCGAACTGGTTGGAACCACTAGAACCGAACGGTTCCACGATTCCAACCGGTTCCAACCGAAATCATACGGTTCCGGTTGGAACCGGTTGGAACCCTAAGGTTCCAAAACGTTCCCCCAACGGCTAGTAGTCGTTGGGCTGGGGGCAGGGAGCAACGTCCAAAAAAATAAAATAAAATAAATTTGTGGATTTCCTAAATTACCCCTAATAACGGTAATAAAACGGTTAATTTTAGGGGCAGTTTAGGTATCACAAAAATATTCTTAAAATGTATAAATATGGGTGATTTTTCATTATTTCAACACACCAATTTCTCAATTCTCAATTCTCAATTCTCTCAATTCTTACAATTCTCTTATTCTCAATTCTCTCATTTATAATTACAAATTATAATTTATCATTCTCATTCTCTAATTTTTGAAAAATTCTTCAACAATAAATGGAAAACTCATCTGAGAACATAATGTCAAATGTGTCAACCCAAGAGAGCGGTCCTAGTATCGATTCACGTAAGCTTTGATTCCTCTCACCCCTGGAGGATACGTAGGCAACTTAAGTTTTTAAAAATTTAAGTTCAAGCTCTTTAATTTATTTATTTTTTATTTTTTAGATAAGAATTTTATTTGAAATTTAATGTAATTATGTAATGTAAGTTTATTATATAAATTCAAATTCATAATTTTAAATTATATTATTTTATTAATCTCAATTTTTTATTTTCAATAAAGGAAAAAAAAACTGAATGGAATCGGAATCAAAACCGAACGATTTGGTTCCGGTTTCACATCCGATTCCAGTTCCACATTTAGTGTGGAACCGGAACCGAACCAGAATTAACCGGTTTTGTTCCAATTCCACATACGTGGAACCGGTAACTGTTCGGTTCGGTTCCGATTTGGAATCAAACCGAACCACCTGTCGGGTCTAGTCTCGATCTCTTGCTCCTTTTTATCCTTCTGTCTATTCCTCGTTGCTGGGAAAATTCACTGTCTATATAAGGAACTTGAGGCTCTCAAATCTATTTGAAAGAAATTTCTGATGAGGAAATGAATCTTACGTCTGCTAGGCACTTTACCACTTGATCGTGCTTTTCTATTCTCCTTACTACTATAGATTTTGTAGCTCTGCCTTATAACTGTTCTTAGTCATTTGGGGAGCTTGCTATCTGTACGAAGTGTTCGAGAGTTATTAGATCAACTGGAAGAATTTCTAAGAATGAAAGGACTTTACTTAGCTCTACTCGATATTTTACTCTCTTTCGAACTTATTATATTCCACTTCTCTATTCCAAGTTCTGGTGTCTTCCATATTATCTCATTTTGTGTCTCTGATTCTTACTACCATAGGTTTTGACATTTTCTTGTCTATCTGCTTCCGTACCTATATCTCTATTTGCTTCTTTTGATCATCTGTATATCCTTTCATGCTTTTCTTTCTACTTTCCTGAGTAGGTATCCTTTGAACTTTACTATTCCTCATTGTCTCCTTACTTTTCTCATCTCCGGCTAGTTAACTAACTACGCATACTTTCTTACTCCTTATAGCTTTTTCTTCCCACTCTTTGGGTAACTTTTCTTAGAATCTTATTGTTTGGTTTCATATCTAGTATGTACCTCTGCTAGTAGGTCAGAATAACTTTAGGAAAATTCTTAGCGTGAATCTAAAATGTCGTTGTTCTTGTAAGGAATACTATTCGAATCGTCTGAAAATAGCTTACTAACCTTTCTATGGAAATTTGAGGACGTACTCGAGGATTGGAAACTAGAGAGGTAGTGTATCGTATACGGGTATCCCGGACATACTGCGTATACAAGACACCATCACTCTACCCACTACAGTCACTGACTCCCTAGACCATGCTCTGATACTATCTTTGTAACATCATCGATCTGGGAGATGTTACTGGCAGGGTGTTGGACAATTATGACCCATAGCATCACTATTTGTAAAAGACATTGTGGTTTTTGTACAAATTAACTATGTGACAAAGGAAATTGCTATTTTATCATTTTGTAAGTAGATTACTTGAATATATAAATGATAAAAGTCTTTATGATTAGTTCCGGATTAATAAGATATGAGACAGTATCAATCCACGAAATGTTTAATCATTAAAAATCTCTAGTCGTAGTATTATCGAGACTGGACATCGATAATACGGAATAGGCTAGTATTACACTTGTGCGTGTTATGGAAGCGTAACCATATAGTTCTCATATATTTGGGTATTGGATACTCATGCAAGTGTAATATGAGGTTCTGTTTACCGATGGTACAGAAACAGCTTCGCTCTGGATAGATCCATTGGAATCCCATTGGTAGTATGGCTATGTGTCTATGGGAATCTGAATCAGGGTAGGTGTATTTGGTCTTAACCTAAGACTTGCATCACTAATACTTTTGACAATCAGTACGCTTTGGTTTTGGTCGTCCGGGGCTTTAACAGGTTCTGTGTACGCCTCTTCAGGATTTATTGAGAATAGTAGTGTATTGGATGTGATGTCAAGGTGGAAGTATCACTTCAGTCATATGGAGATGATGATCACGTAGGGAAACATAATTAGTACTCTAATATGTTGCAACTATCGGGATAATATGACAAGGTCATGATTATCCAATTAATGAGACTAGTTGCTAGTGATCCGATATATGCTTCGTACGGGGCATACACAATTCCAGCCCCATACCTAGCATGTGACATCCGATACTGGATCATAATACAAAATACTTAGTATACTTCCTTGATATAGATTATGTATTCCTTAAAAGAATATTTCTAGAGAATTGGTAGGCACGGTGCTTTGCTAGAAGCCAACCATGTCTTGTAAATTGGTAAGAACGTGGTACGGGGTACGCACGTATTTGGATAGTCCGACGATTGGATTTACTGCCAAAATATCCAGGAATCTCATGGGTCGCTTCTCAAAGATTCACCGATGACGTTTTACTCGAACAGAATTAATCTAGGATTAATTATAAGAGAGAGAAAATTAATCTGAGATTAATTACGGCAAGAATTTATCTAGGATAAAATTCTATAAGAATAGAGAGAACGATTAATTTGGAATTAATCGATTAAATAATATATTCGATATATTAATTGAAATTAGATCTCAATGCGAAATTAAAATTAGATTTTAATTCGGGCGAAAGAATTAATTTAGAATTAATTCATAAGCAACTTTAATAATAATTTTGCTAGACATAATTATTTAATTAAATTGGATTTAATTATGTCGTAACGGAAAATTCGTTTATTTCGAAATTAAATGAACCGGCGGGCCCGAGCGAAGTTGTGTGTTGGATTAGCCGACTTAAATTCGGAATTTAATAGTGGTGGGACCCACTTGTCTTACATCACAAGTTTAACTAGTGATGGAAGTTTTTATTTGGTTAAGTGAAGACTTTGTTTAACTTGTAAAATACTCTAACCAAATCCAACACACTTTGTCATTTGGAATGACATATACCAACTTGATTTTTTTGGTAAATCATAATTTGATTTTTGAAATCAAATACACAAAAAAAAAACTCTCTCTCCCTTTCCAAGCAAAGCCGATAGCCTCTTCCTCCAACATAGAAATTTTGTTTCAAAACTTCAAGTGAGCTAGCTGACCGGCGTAAACACACACGTATACGCAAGCGTCCATATCGTTCAAGTAGTATAAAAAGTATCGATCCCACGAGGACTTAAAACCTTTTGTTATCAATTTATGGGGCCAAATGATTACCAGTATCTAACAGGTTGTTTAATTGATTTGAAATGGCGACGATTCTAAATTTAAAGACAAGTAAATAAAATTGTTCGAAAGTAGATTTTAAGAAAATTCAATTTTAAAAACTATCTAGGGTTGTGATTTATTCCAATATTATTTAAAGATGAAGTGATGATTCTTATAGTTGGGTAATATATTGATTTATTAACCTGGAACACTAATTTATGTAAAAGCCTCTTCCGATGGTCAATTACAAATACCTAGTATAATCCAATTGAACCATATATCTATGTCAACCAAATTACCTAGATTCATTAAGATTAAGTTCCAATTATGGCTACCCCCGCCCGACAGATATATTCCTATCCTATAAGGAAATCTATTAAAAGGGTTATCTATCCTCAAGGAAGATCGTGGGCTATTGAGTCTAAGGTCTTAAACTTAAAATCTCTATGTCTAGTTCATTTTAAGTTTACCTAATCAATTTAATTAATGGCCAGTTAATTAAAGAGCATTAAGATTAAGACTCAATAAATAAATCTTTATATTACTCAAACTATAATCTAACCCCTTATAAACCCGTGATATTGGATTTCATCACAACCCTAGATAACTAACTTAGTTATGACACATAACTAGGGCTACTAAAAACTTAAAAGTAAAAACCATAAAGTAACAGTGCTGAAAAGTAATTGCAGTAAAGTAAAAGCTTAAAAGTAAAATAAAATAAAATGCTAATGTAAAAGGAATTATTTCTACTACTACTTATTTAGATATCTCCCAGTAAAATAATATATAAACTTGTGATTATTACCAACCAGCCATATAGGCGGTAACCTGATTAAGTCAATTTAAGTCCAACCAGCCATAAAGGTGGAACCAAAGTAAACCAGCCATAAAGGCAGAACCAAAGTAAACCAGCCATAAAGGCGGAACCAAAATAAACCAACCACAAAGGCGGAAAAGGAATTTTATTACCAACCGACCAATCTGGCGGTATCCTGATTAAGTCAAATTTTAAATAGTAAATATATTTTTTTAAGGGAGATTAATCTAAATAGCAATAGTAAAAGAATTACCTTTCACCCTAGCATAGAGAAGTTACCTCCTCATGATTGAATAGTAAAAACTGTAAAAAGTAAAAGGTAAAAATAAATTACTATTACTATTCAAAAGTAAAATTACTATTATTACAGAACGTAATTAAAAATTACAGAACTAAATTAAAAAATTTAGAGAGAGAAGAACTCTCTATTTACTTCAAAGAAATGAGAGAGGAATGTGCAATGAAATCTGAAATTTCGAGCTCTATTTATAGGCGCGGATAGGCCGCGGGCGTCGCGACGCTGAAAGGGTTTAGCGTCGCGACGCTGGAACAGTGAATCGTGGCACAATGACGGCTTGATACGTGGCGAGGCGGCTAAGAGCTCAGATTCTTATCCGATGATATGGCACTGTTCATGACGTCATTGGTGACATCACGCTGACGTGTAGAGGGCGATTGTCGGCACCGTTAGATCGCGACACGTGGCACCGGCGCATTTTAGCTGATCTTCTGAGATGATGACACGTGGCAGGCGCACGTTAGCGTAGATGATGATTGTCGGCATCGTAGGATGATGACACGTGGCGGGCGCAAGTTAGCAAATCTTTTGTGATGGTGACACGTGTCACGTCGCACGTTAGCAAATTCGACCAATCAGATTTTGACACGTGTCAAACGGCGCAAGTTAGCAAATCCGACGCATTCTGAGCGTCGCGACGCGCTGGGATTCAGAGTCGCGACGCGCAAAGACTATTTTGCCCCTGTTGACCCAGTTTGTCTGTTTTGGCCCCAAATTGCTTCCAATGCTTTCCAAACTTTATTTATCTGCAAAATAACAACACAACACATCAAAACGTTCACAAAACTCGAGAAACTATACGAAATATTAGGTCAAATGAGTTGGAAAAAGTGATAAATTCACCACTCATCACACCCCCAAACCTAACATTTTGCTAGTCCTCGAGCAAAACAGAAAATAAAATAACATGAAAATAAAATTAACTAAGCCACTTTCGTTGGGATCACGGTTGCATTTAGCGTATACAACAAGCCTTTAAACCCCTAGGTGTCCCTAGTGGACAAGTGTAGTCTCGTGAGGGTTTACAGCAATGATACCCACAAACATTTTACAAAAGTAAAATGTAATAAAACTAATGCACACAAAAGCAAAAAGACAAGCAAAAAGAGAATAAAGAAGTTAGTGACTAATCAGGTGAAACTTCTACTCCAAGTTACTAGTTGTTTTGATTCTTTCTAAATTACCGAATAAGTAAATTCTCCGATTATTTTTACCATTCTTCATATACACAACCAACAAAATATTAAACAACTCATTTTTTGCCCACAACAGTCATAAGTGCAGTTGATAAGAGAGTAATATTTTTGTCCTAAAGTTCTATCAAATTTCACATCTTGTTGTAGCAATGGAATAATTTTTCTGATTTTTTCTTTAATTTTCTCTATTTTTTATTTATATACAATACCTTTCGTCTATGTAGCGACCTTTAGGTCGGTGACTCCCAAACCAGTTGGCTTTAGGGCACCAGGTGTTAAAGCACCCCTACGGACTTAATTACTCAGACTTCATATATATATATTTTTACAGCATCTTTGATCCATGTAGCGAGCTTTGGGCCAGTGACTCCCAAACCAGTTGGTTTTAGGGCACTAGGTGTTAAAACACATTTACAGACTTAATAACTCGGATCTCGGAGGTTTTTTTTTTTTTACTCCATCACTTTTTAAGATGCTTCCTCCAATTAAACTAGAGCACTGAATATTACAACTTTTCACTTTTAGCTCATGTCCGTATGTTTCCATGTATGTTGATAATACCTGCCAACTGAGCATAAGAAGATCCATTTTAGTCCATTTTATGGAGAATTCACAAATTAAATAATTTAAAAGGAAATAAACAAAAATTAACTTGTTTTGAAAATAGGTTTGCGATACGTCTCAGGAGTGGAAATTCCTTACTCAGCTATCTCTTACCAATTTCACCTTTTTAGACAAAACAAAAACACAAAAAACACAAAATATTTTTGTAATTTTTGAAAATTTTTCAATTTTTTTGTATTTTTCGAAAAATTTTGGACTAAAAGCAACACACAAACTAAAAACAAGGTACTAATCAACTATTTCCCTCCCCCAAACCTAAATGAGACATTGTCCCCAATGTCTTAAAAAGTAGAATAAGAATTTAGAAGGTCGTACCTGGTTAGCTGAAAAATCTACAGGAAATTAAAGGTTAAGATCCAGATTAATTCTACGTCTCTTACCACGATCGTCCTCGGACCAATTTATTTTTGAAAGAATAGGGTCAACTCGTGGTTCTTAGACTATGAGTTGGTCTATTAGATCCGGAGCAGTTCTAGCAGTGAAGAGGAGTTCTTTTAAAGGTTTTGACACGAACCCATTTCTCCGAGCATCATCAAGAAACACACAAAGAAAATCATAAAATCCATCAATGTTGAGCAGTCCAATTGGTTTCTGATGTATGTTCAAGTTCGCCCAAGATAACACAATAAAAATTTCCTCCAATGTACCCAAGCCACCTGACAAAGCAATAAAAGCATCAGCACGGTTAATCATTTCTACCAGTCGTTCAGATATACCTGGCACGATCAGTTCCTCTCCGTTTGATGGTTCAATAAGATTTGCCTCTGCCAAGGGTTTTGGGATGATTCCCAAAACATGACTGTCTCCTTCCTGTGCGGCCTTTGAAATAATCCCCATTAGTCCAAGATTGCCTCCGCCATATATTAAGTGCATATTCCTTGCAGCTAAGACTCGACCCAATTCCTGTGCTGCTTATATGTATTGTGGTTTAGTACCAACACTACTACCACAAAATACACAGATGTTTTCAACTGGTCTTCTTGAGGTGGCTTCCATTTTTTATTCTGGATATCTTCAAAAGTGCAATGATGAGTTGAATTTATAATACCTGAAAATGGTGAGTAAAAATAACACAAGTATCTTCCAAAGGACGATTAGTAGCAAAATAGTAAAATAAATCGTGATAGTCAACAAGATCTGGATCCTGTCGGAGGAAATAAAAGAAAACAACAAAACAAATCACAATTATTAGGAAAAGACAAAGAGATATAATATGTACAAGAATTTACAGCTTGATTAACGTCTATGAGTCAGGGACAAGCTTCCCATCCAATTTTCTTATAAATTGGCAAACATGGTCTTTTTGAGTCAGATTCCCAAGACTTAACTGTTGTCTTTCTTTTTGAAATTGTGTATGTAATTTGCGAATGGCTATATGAACATATCCACTGGGATGCGTCTCAAGAGTCGAAGATAGATCATCTAAAAACTCCTTACTCAAGCCATCCCTAATGAATTTAATTTTGTCTTCGCGATTATCAGACACCATTCCTAAAGAACGACAACGAGTATTGCAATTCCATCGTGCACATTTGTAACAAACATCCATTTGTTTAGCTCTTCGTTTCTTTCCATAGGTGCTTCTTCCAAAACCAGGCAGATGTGAAATAAAAGAGTCAGAAGACTCACCTGCCAATCGGACTCGTGCTTCAATTACCCAACGAATGTCATTGGGAACACCATGGATCGTCAGTAACCTCATCCGTTCCAAGCAAGCTTTGTAGACTTTCATAAGAGATTTTTGAGGGAGAGAAGGAAATTGCTTGTGAAGATTTGCGATAGCTTCTTCCATCTTAAAATGACTTAATCTGCAAAAACTAAACACACAAAATTAAATCACACCAAATCAAAATATATACAAAAATTACATGGGTTGCCTCCCTGCGAGCGCTAAGTTTAAAGTCGTCAGCTAGACGTGACTGCTCGATCATTTATGCTGGATCTGAAAGTGTGACACTTTCTTTTTGTCGCTCAAATGATTCTCCCCAGTAGTGCTTAACACGCTTGTTTTTAACCTTGAAAGTTTTGTTAGCGTCAGGATCATGTATTTCAACGGCTCTATTTGGTAAAACTTTGGTGATCACAAATGGACCTGAGCACCGTGATTTTGGCTTCCATGGGAAGAATTTCACTCTTGATTTGTTTAATAGTACCTTCTGCCCTGGTTCCAGTTGTATGCGCACTAACTTCTCATCATGTCTTTTCTTGTCTTTTTCTTTGTATAATTAGGCATCTTCAAAAGGCTGATTGTGAAATTCCTCCAATTCGTTGAGCTGATGAAACTTTTTCTCTTATGTTGCTTGTAGTGCAAGAATTGGCTCTTTCAGTGCAAAAGATGCATTATCCTTAGGCTCCACAGGCAATTGACATGTTTTAAGTTTGTCAGTAGAACTTTGCATTTCATTGGAGTTCTGAATGGTACTGTGTATCACATCAAGTTTGAAACATTCCTCCTGCTTTTCATCATCTGGGAAATTCATGGCCTTGAAAACATTGAATGTTACTTCTTGGTCATGTACCCTCATGGTTAATTCTCCTTTTTGTACATCAATAATGGTTCGACCTGTAGCCAAGAATGGTCTCCCGAGGATGATTGGCACGTCTGCATCTTCCACCATATCAAGGACAATAAAATCTGCTGGGAAAATGAATTTGTCAACCTTGACCAGCACATCCTCACCTACGCCTCTTGGGAATACGAGCGTTCTATCAGCAAGCTGTAGAAAGACTGAAGTGGGCATTGTTTCTCCAATCTGCAGTTTCCTGAAAATATAAAAAGGCATCAAGTTAACACTTGCACCTAAGTCACATAAAGCCTTACCAAAGTCATGTTCACCTATGACGCAAGGAACAGTGAAACTGCCAGGATCTTTCAACTTCGGGGGAAGTTTCCTCTGAATGATGGCACTGCATTCTTCTGTTAATGCTATTGTCTCGTAATCTCCCAATCTCCGTTTTCTTGAAAGAATATCTTTCATGAATTTGGCATAGGTGGGCATTTGTTCCAACGCTTCTGCAAATGGAATATTGATATGCAGCTTTTTGAAGATTTCCAGGAACCGAGAAAACTGCTTGTCCAATTTTTTCTTATGAAGATGTTGAGGAAAAAGTGGAGGTGGAATGATCTGTTCTTTTTCCTTTGCTTCTTTTTCCTCCATCTGTTGCTTTGTTTCTTTTGGAACTTCCTCAGTAGCTGTTTTGGCTCCAACATCTTTGTTGATTTCAGTACCGCTTTTTAATATGATGGCATGACATTGCTCATTCCCCATGTTCCTTGGATTTGGTTCTGTGTTGCTAGGAAGGGTACCTGGCGGTCTGTAACTCTGATCATTGGCCAATTGTCCAATTTGATTCTCCAGTACTTTAATAGAAGCAGATTGACTTTGAATTAATGCTGCATGAGATTGAAATATAGCATCATATCTTGCTGCTTGAGAGTCATTTTTTGCTTCTATCTTTTTCAAGTAGGTCAACACTTCTGTTATTCCTGATTCATTTGCCTGCTCCTGGATTTTGTTCTGCTGCTGGAATTCAGATGGTGGATAGTTCTACTGTTGGCCTGAATTGTTGCTCCATGCGAAATTGGGATGATTCCTCCACCCTGGGTTGTAGGTGTTGGAATATGGATTGTTCCCCTGTCTGTTGAAATTGTTGACATAATTCACCGTCTCTTCATGTTGGTTTGGTTTTGGTGCTCCTCCATATGGTGAACTTGTGGTTCCAGCGATGTTCACAACTTGCGTGCTAAGTGTTTCTAGACATTTGCATATCTGATCCAGTCTGGTATTCATTGTTGTGTTTGCTCCAACTTCATAAATTCCTGCAATTCTTTGGATCATGCTCATTTCTGTAGGCCATAAGGAATTGTTGTTGGCCATTTCTTCAATTAAGTCTCAGGCTTGATCTTCTCCTTTAGACATCAAAGCTCCTCCAGCAGCAGCATCAATTGTGGTTCTCATTATTCCAGAAAGTCCATTATAGAATGTTTGGACTTGTAGCCACTTTGCGATATCATGATGAGAACATTTCCGGAGTAAATCTTTGAATCTTTCCCAAGCTTCGCAGAGAGATTCTGAATCTTGTTGCATAAAGGATGTGATGTCATTCCTTAATTTTGCAGTTCTGGCTGGTGGAAAGTATTTTGCAAGGAATTTGGTGGCTAGAGTGTTCCAAGTTGTGATGGATCCAGCTGGTAGTGAATATAGCCAAGCTTTTGCTCTGTCCTTCAAGGAATATGGAAAAACACGCAGTCTCATTGCTTCTTCAGCTGCTCGGTTGTAATTGAAAGTACCGCAAACTTCCAAGAAGTTGCTGATGTGGGCATTCGGATCTTCAGTTGCATTTCCTCCAAACTGAACTGACTGCTGAATCATCTGAATGCAAGTTTTGATGTCACCCGCATTTGCTGGTAAATGAGGAAGTACAATACAGGAAATGAGGCCATCTACCACCGAAATGGTTCTGTCTCGAATGGGAATTGGTGGTGGAACCTCCAAAGGTTCAGGTTCCATGTTGACTAAAGCTTTTTGGGCTTCTCGCCTTTCCCTTCTCAACTGTCTGATAGTTCTTTCAATTTCTGGGTCAAGCGGTCGGAGTTCAAAGCTTCTGTTTCATCTCATGTAATTTCTGAAAACCTGAAACATAATAAAACAAAAATAATAAGTAAAAAGAAAAATTAGATACAAGTAACGAATCTAACCCGTAAACTAATAGTAAAAGATAACTAAGTCCCCGGCAACGGCGTCAAAAACTTGACCGGCGTAAACACACACGTATAACGCAAGCGTACGTATCGTTTAAGTAGTATAAAAAGTATCGATCCCACGAGGACTTAAAACCTTTTGTTATTAATTTATGGGGCCAAATGATTACCAGTATCTAACAAGTTGTTTAATTGATTTGAAATGTCGACGATTCTAAATTTAAAGACAAGTAAATAAAATTGTTCGAAAGTAGATTTTAAGAAAATTCAATATTAAAAACTATCTAGGGTTGTGATTTATTCCAATATTATTTAAAGATGAAGTGATTATCTTATAGTTGGGTAATATATTGATTTATTAACCTGGAACACTAATTTATATAAAAGCCTCTTCCGATGGGCAATTACAAATACCTAGTATAATCCAATTGAACCATATATCTATGTCAACCAAATTACCTAGATTCATTAAGATTAAGTTCCAATTATGGCTACCCCCGCCCGACAGGTAAATTCCTATCCTGTAAGGAAATCTATTAAAAGGGTTATATATCCTCAAGGAAGTTCGTGGGCTATTGAGTCTAAGGTCTTAAACTTAAAATCCCTATGTCTAGTTCATTTTAAGTTTACCTAATCAATTTAATTAATGGCCAGTTAATTAAAGAGCATTAAGATTAAGACTCAATAAATAAATCTTTATATTACTCAAACTATAATCTAACCCCTTATAAACCCGTGATATTGGATTTCATCACAACCCTAGATAACTAACTTAGTTATGACACATAACTAGGGCTACTAAAAACTTAAAAGTAAAAACCATAAAGTAACAGTGCTGAAAAGTAATTGCAGTAAAGTAAAAGCTTAAAAGTAAAATAAAATAAAATGCTAAGGTAAAAGGAATTATTTCTACTACTACTTATTTAGATATCTTCTAGTAAAATAATATATAAACTTGTGATTATTACCAACCAGCCATATAGGCGGTAACCTGATTAAGTCAATTTAAGTCCAACCAGCTATAAAGGCGGAACCAAAATAAACCAGCCATAAAGGCAGAACCAAAGTAAACCAGCCATAAAGGCGGAACCAAAATAAACCAACCATAAAGGCGGAAAAGGAATTTTATTACCAACCGACCAATCTAGCGGTATCCTGATTAAGTCAAATTTTAAATAGTAAATATATTTTTTTTAAGGGAGATTAATCTAAATAGCAATAGTAAAAGAATTACCTTTCACCCTAGCATAGGGAAGTTACCTCCTCATGATTGAATAGTAAAAACTGTAAAAAGTAAAAGGTAAAAATAAATTACTATTACTATTCAAAAGTAAAATTACTATTATTACATAACGTAATTAAAAATTACAGAACTAAATTAAAAGAAATTTAGAGAGAGAAGAACTCCATATTTACATCAAAGAAATGGGAGAGGAAGGTGCAATGAAATCTGAAATTTCGAGCTCTATTTATAGGCGCGGATAGGCCGCGGCCGTCGCGACGCTGAAAGGGTTTAGCGTCGCGACGCTGGAACAGTGAATTGTGGCACAATGACGGCTTGATACGTGGCGAGGCGGCTAACAGCTCAGATTCTTATCCAATGATGTGGCGTTGTTCATGACGTCATTGGTGACATCACGCTGACGTGTAGAGGGCGATTGTCGGCACCGTTAGATCGCGACACGTGGCACCGGCGCATTTTAGCTGATCTTCTGAGATGATGACATGTGGCAGGCGAACGTTAGAGTAGATGATGATTGTCGGCATCGTAGGATGATGACACGTGGCGGGCGCAAGTTAGCAAATCTTCTGTGATGGTGACACGTGTCACGTCGCACGTTAGCAAATTCGACCAATCAGATTTTGACACGTGTCAAACGGCGCAAGTTAGCAAATCCGGCGCATTCTGAGCGTCGCGACGCGCTGGGATTCAGAGTCGCGACGCGCAAAAGACTATTTTGCCCCTATTGACCCAGTTTTGTCTGTTTTGGCCCCAAATTGCTTCCAATGCTTTCCAAACTTTATTTATCTGCAAAATAACAACACAACACATCAAAACGTTCACAAAACTCGAGAAACTATACGAAATATTAGGTCAATTGAGTGGGAAAAAGTGATAAATTTACCACTCATCACTAGCACTTCAAGGAGTCATACAAGGTGTTAGGGAAACCAATCCTAGAGTTTGGAACACAAAGAAAGGACTTGGAGCTCTTCATCAACATCAAAAGTTTTGAACTTCATACTTCTATCAAATCCGCTCAATGTAAGTTTTTCCGCAACTTCTTTGAGTATTCACGCACAATTTCATCTTAGAGATCCTTGGCATGTTCTAGGAACACTAAAAATGGTATCAAGAGCCAATTCTAAGCATGAAATGAGTTTAGGGTTTATATACTTTAATTTTGGGTTTTATGTTTTGAGCTTGATTTCTTCAAATTGGTTGTTTGGTTGAGCTTTGATGATGATGAATTAGATTTATGCATCTTCGGAATTGAGAAAATGAATTGGATAAATTTTTCTCTAAATTTCCTAGCTTGGCCGAATCTACCCTAAGAGAGTATCATGGTAATTTTTTTGATTTTAAACCATTAGATGTGTTTAAAGCATGAGGTAAATTGATTGTTGATTTAATTGGATTGAAATCAAATTGATTGAAATTTTATGCCATATTGCCGTGACTATAAGAAGCATGTATAGATTGATTTTGCTTCAATTTGTGTTGGACATGAGTTGATTAAATTAAAGCATGATTAATTAGTTTAAATGATGTTTTGAAAATATTAGTTTAACTAATTAATTATGGCTATTACACTTTAATTAAAATTAATGTGAAATTTGGAATTTTGTATTAATTAAAATTAGTCTTTAATTTTGAATTTGGCTAATATTGTTGTATTTGGGCTTAATGGGCTTGGTTGGGCCAAGCTTGGTTTAAGACAATTGGATTGGATCCAAATTAGGCCTAAAACCATTCCATAAAGTCCAAATATAATAATTGGGCATTTAAATAATTTAATTGGGCCTAAATTGATTTTTGGCAAAGGGCGATTCCTTATTGAGCTTTGGTTGCCAAATTTCATGCCTTCAGATTAATTAAAAGCCCATTGGACTTTAATTAAATTGACATTGGATGTTAATTGGGCCTTTGAGACCCATTTAGATTGGATTTAGAATCTAAGTCTAAAAGACACATAAATAAATGTAAATATTTAATTTGGAATTAAATTAGAATTAATATTGAATACAAATTAAATTGGATTTAAAATTGTAGTTCGATATAATTCAAGAATACGCACTTTGAGTACTTATTCTCAAATGAGTTGGACTCGCGCAAATCAAATCGTTGTTTGAACATTGGATGATCATTAATTCAAAGATTAATTAATTGGATTAGATTGATTAAATAACATGCTTTGTGTGAATACATGGATGTATTGTATGAATAATATATATCGGATGAATATTAGAAGGGTGGGGCAATTTTAGAAATTATTGTGATAAATTTAGAATTTATTAAATTGGACCTGCGTGTCCAGCCTTTTATCTCTTGACTCTTTGTATTTCTCTTCTCACCAATTTCCCTCAACGTTAATGAGGTTTCTTTATTGTATTATGTAATTGGGTAGAAGTTAGAATAGTGCTAGCGGGAGAGAGGAAATTAAGAGATTTGTTCTAGGAACAATTTGTTAAATATCCATCCGCATATCATTATTATTTATTTCGCACCTTATTATGCTTTTAGAATGCATGCTTAAGGGTGTATGATGAGAGCTAATCAAAGATAATAAATTGGTTGCCAATTTACGCGAAAAACCCTCAATACAATATTAAGCGATTTCCTTCCATTGAGTGGATCTCTCTCAAGATCCAAGATTGGCATTGGTTTGTTGGCCAAAGTCAAGATCAATGTCCATCGCAGATGTGTTTGAACCACGAAAGCTTTGTTCTATATCGCATGTCTGGGGCGGTTGTGACTTGTTGGCCAAAGTCAATGTCACTTCTAGTTCATCGACGTGGATTACAAAGCTTTCCCACTGTCAATGGGTCCCGCTTAACTGGAATTATTAAGCTTGTTGAGCCAAAGCCAAGGCTTAGTTGATTTAGAGGAAAATGTTAGGAAATATATTGGATATATTGATATATATATTATTTATATGTTTCGGACTTGGAGGTCCACCTACCGGATCTAAGAATTGGATGAGATCCAATTGATCTTAGATATCTAGCTAGTTAAGTTTCATACAGTTTGTTGGTCAAAGTCAAGGTTGTGTGTTATTTAACGGGATCTTAGCCCACTAGGAAACTAAGTTTCCCGAGTACTCAACAGAGGGTTAGAGGCTCGCCGAAAAATAGTGGGAGGCCAGTATTGAATTTTCAATTTCGTTCAAATACTTGCCAAATACGCGTTTTCAAATTATTTTCGTCATTTTATATATTTATATTAGTTGGACTAATATTTTATTACTTTCTTGTAACAGTTGGACTGTACCCAAAATCTTTAATTGAATAGTTAGACTATTACAATTAAGATGGCTGGAAAGTTCAATGTTAGGGACATTATCATGGGCGAAAATTTCTTTAATGGTGCGAACTTTCCTGACTGGGATATGAACCTCAAGATTTTCCTTGGGGCTGAGAGATTGCTTTATACGATAGAGAGACCGCTTGGGCCTAAGCCCGAAATTGAGCAGCTGCTTGAGCTTGAGCTTTGGAAGACTCACAGTGATTACAACTCAACTTCTCAATCCGTCATGCTTGCTGCAATGACCCCACAATTTCGTCGTCAAAACAAGGGATTAGATCCTTACGAAATGATGTTGAAATTGAGGGACCTTCACTGATCTAACCTTAGATCGCAAATGTACGAATTACAGAAGAAGCTCTTTCGCTCTCGTATGTCAAAGGGTACATTTGTTGAGCACCATGTATCGCAGATGATTGCTGATATCGAACAGCTGGGAAATTTAGGCATAGTCTTTGAGGCTGAGACTTCCATAGATTTGATCTTACAGTCTCTTTCTGACAGCTGGAGCAGGTTCATCATGAATATAATATGATGAACCAAGAAAATACTCTTGGAGAGTTGATGGCAATGCTGAAAGAGGCAGAAAAAAAGCTTTTGAAGGGTAAAAAGTGCGAGGCGCACTTCGCTTCGACATCTCAGAATGCCAAGGCTTGGCCGAAGGCTTCTGGAAGTGTGAAGAAGAAGAAGAAGAAGAGAAGGGGCAAGGCCAAATCATCAAAGTCTTTTGGGAAGACAAATGACAAATACCAAGATGTCTGCCTGCAGTGTGGCAAATGGGGTCACTGGAAGCGTGACTGCAGTGAGTACAAGGCGCACATGAAAGAAGTGAAGGTGGGCAAGGCTCCGGTTTCATGTATGTTTGTTATTGAAATAAACATATCAACTTCTAGTTTTAAAAATTGGATTTTTGATTCTGGTTGTGGTACTTATATATGTACTGATGTGCAGGATCTGTAGATTAGCAGGAGACTGGCTTTATGAGAGATTGACCTCCGAGTTGAAAATGAGACTAGAGTCGCTATTTTGGCTGTTGGGACCTATATTTTGGGACTGCCCTCGGGGCATGTACTTACTTTATCATACTGTTATTATGTACCTAGTTTGACTATAAATATTATATATGTATCTTGTTTAACCCAATGTGGGTATACTTTTGTATTCAGAAACACCAGGTGTTTTGTTTATTAAAATGATTTTGAGATATGTAGTGCTGATGTTAATAATGGTCTTTATATTTTGAATATAAATCAATCTCAAACATATAACATGACAAACAAAAAAGCTTAAATTAAGTAACAAATATGAAACTTATATGTGGCATTGTCGTCTGGGACACATTAACAAGACTCGTATATCCACACTTTCGAAGAGTGGATACTTGGACGGATTTGATCCAAATTCATATAACGTCTGCGAATTTTGTTTTTTAGGCAAAATGCCTAAAACACCTTTTAGCAGTAAAGGTGCACAATCCACCAAACTGTTAGCCCTCGTTCATAGTGACGTATGTGGGCCCATGTCTAGCCAGGCTAGAGGTGGATATGAATACTTCGTAACCCTTACGGATGATGCATCGCGTTATGGTTATGTGTATCTTATGAGACACAAGTCGGAAACCTTTGAGAAATTCAAAGAGTTTCGACACGAAGTAGAAAAACAGACCGGTAAAAGTATTAAAACATTACAGCCGGACCATGGTGGAGAATACTTGAGCAATGAGTTTCTTGATTACTTGAAAGAGTATGGTATTCTTTCACAGTAGACTCCTCCTGGAACACCTCAATTAAACGGTGTGTCCGAACGGAGAAACCGAAATTTGTTGGACATGGTAAGGTCTATGATGAGTCACACTGAGCTACCAATTTCCTTCTGGGGATATGCATTGAACAGTGCAATACTTATTTTGAATAAGGTTCCGTCAAAGTCTGTTCAACAGACTCCATATGAAATATGGACAAGAGAGAAACCGGGTTTCTCATTCTTGAAGATTTGGGGATGCTGGGCATACGTTAAACGTTTGGATGGTACCAAACTTGAACTCAAATCGGATAAGTGCATATTTGTAGGTTATCCTAGGGAAACCAAAGGATATTACTTCTACCACCCACAAAAGAACAAGGTATTTGTTGCTCTACATGTGGTTTTCCTTGAAAATGAATTCCTAAATGCAATGGTAAGTGGGAGGAAAGTAGAACTCGATGAAAATCGTAGTGATATTGTTCCTGGCACCGATTCCTTAATGGAACACGAACAGTTCATCAGGGATGAAACTGTACCACAATCTTCTACTACACAAGAACCGCGTAGATCAGAGAGAGTCAGAAAACAGCCTGAGAGGTATGGGTTTCTGATCTCACCTCACGTATATATTAATCTTATTGAGGATAATGAGCCGTCTACGTATGAGGAAGGATACAAGGTATCAACTCCGTTTTATGGCAAGATGCCATGAAGTCTGAAATGGATTCCATGTATACCAACCAAGTTTGGACACTGGTTGATGCATCAGACGGCGTAAAGCCTATTGGTTGTAAATGGGCCTTCAAGAAGAATACCGAAATGGATGGAAACATACAAACGTACAAAGCTAGGCTTGTAGCGAAAGGGTATCGTCAACGACATGGTGTCGACTACGACGAAACTTTTCACTTGTTGCCATGATTAAATCCATTGGATAATGCTTGCTATTGCTGCATATTTCGATTATGAAATATGGTAGATGGACGTCAAAACACTTTCCTTAACAAAAACCTTTTGGAGGATGTTTATATGCAACAGCCTGACGGTTTTATCGTACCAAAACATGCAAATAAGGTTTGCAAGTTAAATCGATCCATTTATAGATTGAAGCAAGCATCGCGTTCTTGGAACCAACGTTTTGATGAGATCCTAAAAGAATATGATTTCGTTCAAAACGCGGATGATCCTTGTGTATATAAGAAGGTTAGTGAGAGTGCACTGACATTCATTGTCCTTTACGTTGATGATGTATTGCTTATTGGCAATGACATTCCCATGCTACAATCGGTGAAAGCTTGGCTTTCATTAAAATTCTCCATGAAAGATCTGAGAGAAGCAGCTTTTATTCTGGGAATAAGGATCTACCGGATAGATCTAGAAATCTGCTTGGACTCTCCCAAAGCTCGTATATTGACAAAGTGTTGAAGAGATTCAACATGGATCAGTCTAAGAGGGGATTGTTGCCAGTGTCACATGGCGTCTATCTATCTAAGGACATGTGTCATAAAACTCAAGATGAGAGAGACAACATGAGTCGGATCCCGTTCACTTCTTCAGTCAGATCGATCATGTATGCCATGATATGTACGCGACATGATGTCTCATATGCTTTGAGCATGTGTAGTCGCTATCAGGCCGATCCAGGTGATGGTCACTGGGTTACGGTTAAGAACATCCTTAAGTATCTTAGACGAACTAATGATGCTTTCTTAATCTATGGAGATGGAGAACTTGAGGTAACTGGCTTTCTTAATCTATGTAAGTTTCCAAACTGATAAAGACGACTGTAAGTCACAATCCGGGTACATATTTTGTTTGAACAACGAAGCAGTGAGCTGGAAATCTTCCAAGCAAGAGACTATTGCCGATTCAACAACAGAAGTGGAATATATCGCTGCAGCTGAGGCAGCAAAAGAGGCAGTTTGGATTCGTAAATTACTAATTGGATTAGGAGTAGTTTCGTTAGCAGCTGAGCCCGTTCCTTTGTATTGTGACAATAATGGGGCTATAGCGCAAGCTAAGGAACTGTGGTCTCATCAACGATCCAAACATGTACCTCGACGTTTCAATCTAATTCGTAAGATCATACATCGTGGTGATGTGAAGATCGAGAAGGTCGCATCATATGACAATATTGCAGATCCGCTGACGAAGACTATTTCTCAGTAAAAGTTTGAGCGACATGTACATAGTTTAGATGTTAGATATTTGAGTGATTGGCTATAGGCCAAGTGGGAGATTGTTGGACAATTATGACCCATAGCATCACTATTTGTAAAAGACATTGTGGTTTTTGTGCAAATTAACTATGTGACAAAGGAAATTGCTATTTTATCATTTTGTAATTAGATTACTTGAATATATAAATGATAAAAGTCCTTACGATTAGTTCTGAATTAATAAGATATGCGACAATATCAATCCACGAAAGGTTTAATCATTAAAAATCCCTAGCCGTAGTATTATCGAGACCGAACATAGATAATGCGGAATAGGCTAGTATTACACTTGTGTGCGTTATGGAAGCGTAACAACATAATTCTCATATATTTGGGTATTGGATACTCATGCAAGTGTAATATGAGGTTCTGTTTACCGAGGGTACGAAAACAGCTTCACTCTGGATAGACCCATCGGAATCCTACTGGTAGTATGACTATGTGTCTATGGGAATCCAAGTCAGGGTAGGTGTATTTGGTCTAAACCTGAGACTTGCATCGCTAATACTTGCGAAAATCAGTACGCTTTGGTTTTGGTCGTCCGAGGCTTTCACAGGTTCTGTGTACGCCTCTTCTGGGTTTATTGAGAATCGTAGTGTATTGGATGTGATGTCAAGATGGAAGTATCACTTCAGTCATATGGAGATGATGATCACGTAGGGATACAGAACTGATACTCTAATATGTTGCAACTATCGGGATAATATGACAAGGTCATGATTATCCGATTAAAAAGAGTAGTTGCTAGTGATCCGATATATCCTTCATACGGGGCAGACACAATTCTAGCCCCAGACATAGCATGTGACATCCCATACTGGATCGTAATACACAATACTTAGTACACTTCACTTGATATAGATTATGTATTCCTTAAAAGAATATTTCCGGAGAATTGGGTAGGCACGATGCTTTGCTTGAAGCCAATCATGTCTTGTAAATCGATAAGAACGTGGTACGGGGTACACACGTATTCGGATAGTCTGACGACCGGATTTACTACCAAGATATCCAGGAATCTCATGGGTCGCTTCCCAAAGATTCACCGATGACGTTTGACTTCGAACAGAATTAATCTATGATTAATTATAAGAGAGAAAATTAATCTGAGATTAATTACGACAAGAATTTATCTGGGATAAAATTCAATTAGAAGAGAAAGAACGATTAATTTGGAATTAATCGATTAAATAATATATTCGATATATTAATTGAAATTAGATCTCAATGCGGAATAAAAATGGATTTTAATTCGGGCGAACGAATTAATTTAAAATTAATTCGTAAGTGACTTTAATAATAATTTACTAGACATAATTATTTAATTAAATTGGATTTAATTATGTCGTAACGACAAATTCTTTTATTTCGGAATTAAACGAACCCGGGCCCGAGCGATGTTGCATATTGGATTAGCCGACTTAAATTTGAAATTTAATAGTGGTGGGACCCACTTGTCTTACATCACAAGTTTGACTAGTGATGGAAGTTGTTATTTGGTAAAGTGAAGACCCTGGTTTAACTTGTAAAATACTCCAACCAAATCCAACACACTTTGTCATTTGGAATGACATATACCAACTTATTTTTTTTTTGGTAAATCATAATTTGATTTTTGAAATCAAATACACAACACAAAAAAAAAAACTCTTTCTCCCTTTCCAAGCAAAGCCGAGAGCCTCTTCCTCCAACAAAGAATTTTTGTTTCAAAAATTCAAGTGAGCTAGCACTTCAATGAGTCATACAAGTTGTTAGGGAAACCAATCATAGAGTTTGGAACACAAAGAAATGACTTGGAGCTCTTCATCAACATCAAAAGTTTTGAACTTCATACTTCCATCAAATCCGTTGTAACATCCCGAGTTATTTTAGGTGTTGTGTGAATTTATTTGTTTTCGTGCGTGAAGCCGTGTCCGAACAAGAAGTTTATTACTGTGTTAAAAAGGGAACTTTTCATAAGATTAATAAAATTTATATTAGATGAAGCTTGAGGGGTTAATTGGAATTAACCATATTAGTATAGATAATTCTAGATATTGTTTTTAATATTTACACATGTACCAATTATTTGGTGACAATATATATACATTTATTAATTATATATAGATATTTATATACACACACATGGAATTATTCTAGAAAAAACTAGAAATGTGTATTATATATTTGTATTATTAACACACATGTGGGATATATATATATATATATATAATATATATATATATATATATATGCGAACACACACACAGCCACTAGACACACACACATCTTAATCAATTAAGCACCACTTAAATAAACCCACACATACAGTACTGGCAATAAGAAAAATAGAAAAATAAAAGATGGAGAAAAATGAAGTTTAGGCCGAATAAGTTAGGCCGAGAAGGAGAAAGAGATATGGTGAGGCCGAATAGAGAAAGAAGGAAGGCAGATTGCAAAAAAAATGTGTTAGCGGAAGAATCTGCCGCTGAAAGTAAAGATATGCTGTTGAGCATGATTATTACAGTGGTTCCATTCATGAAAATCATACGACAGGTGCTGTGCATTTACAAAATGGTATTGGGGATAAATTAAAAATAAAAATAAAAAAATGTGTCGATTGCTACATCAAATATGCAGCAGAGTGGCAATGCGCCAGCAAGAAAGTTGGGGTTTGGTCTTGTTGGCTTTGGAAAACGAACATATGTCCATTGTGTCTTCCATGAAGAAGATGAAGAAGAAATGAAGTCTTCAAATAAGTAAGTATATTATTGTTATGATTTCTATTAGTGTGATTAATTTCATTGTTTAGGTTTGGAATGAATTTTGGATTTGATTGTAACCTTAGGAATTGGGAATTTTTGGGTGTTAGGTTATAGGGTTATAAATTGGTTAGACTGGAAACTTAACAAGTGAAAAATGAAATTTTTAATTAATTTAAGTAAACAAATTCTGAAATTTAAGTACCAATTAGACTTGTCATTGATCCTGCACCATGAGCGTGTCAATTGTTATTGGTACTTTTTTAGCTACCACTTAAGACATGAGAGTTGGGTCATTATTTAGCATTAGCCTATTAAACCAAACTTTTGGGATGGATATTTTATGTGCAGTCTTGCCATTTGACCTGCTATATTTGCATAAAGTGCGCACGTTCAAGACCCAACTCAATAGCATAATTTAATGGTTTTATTTTATTTTCTTGGGTTCTTCCTAATTAAATTATTTAAAAGATTACTTTGTGACATCATTTCTTATTTTCTTTTCAGTTATGGAATGTATGATAGTATGGAACTTCGATTTGGTTAGTTTTAATGATAATGCGATTCGTGTGTAATTTGTATAATGTGATGATTTATTGTGAATTAGTGGATTTAACATGTAGTAACTTTGGTTATAATATATGGAAGCATTTAAAGAATAGTATTCATGAACATGCAAAGAATAATATTCATGAATATGTACATGTATGACAATGTAAGGAAACATGGCTAGGGTAGATGAAAGCCTAAGAAATGCATATGCATAAATGTGCATTATGATTTTCATCATTAGAGTTGAAATCAAGACAGATTTTTGAGATTTAAAGTGTTTTAAGGAAAACTTTTATATACTTTTGACAGAAATGTTTTCTAAAAGCTTTGATACAGTTTTGAGACGCAAAGCATGATTTTGTGTTTTTCGGGGCATGAGGTAAAACCTCACCCCAGTATGTAACTTGAGATTCAGTTGGAATTGACGGATTCAGAGACATGTGCACATGTCGAGGACTGAGGGGACGCTCTCAGATCCTCCAGATGGGCTAGGGGGACGGCGATACGTAACGCCCCTAGACCCTAGTTTGAGCTTGAGTGGTAGCATAGATCCGCACCCCCAGCTCCAGTTTGTGGCTTGGGGGACGGCGAGACGTAACGCCCCAAGACCACCAGTTTCAGGGCAGGTATGGCATGCTTTGGGGGACGGCGATACGTAACGCTCCAATGTCATGGGTTTGCATATCTGACTCTAGGGCGTATGGGGGGACGGTGAGATGTAACGCCTCCATGCGTCAGTTTTTCTACAGATACTCAGATACCAATTTTCAGAAAGCAGTTTTGAAATATCAGATTTCCAGAAAACAGTTTTCAGAGACATAGAACTCAGAGAAAGTTTTCAGTTTTCGGATACAGCTTTCGGTTTTCAAAGGCACATATTCAAATAGAAACTTCAGTTTTTCAAAACAGTTTTTAGAAAACATTATTTCAGAAAGACAAGTTTTATAAAGAAAATAAGAAAACAATTTTCAGGAAATAGTTTCAAAAAGGTTTTTAAAACGTATTTTCATTATGCATGGCATAATTAAGTAAAATCTTATTCATAAGTTATGCATATTGACTATATATAATATATATATATATATATATCCTAGAAATCATTTAAGTTGCACATAGTTGACATGATAGCATTAGCACACCTATATGTATAATTGGTCAATGTTTCTGTGAGTAGTATGTTTACATACGAAGACTCTATCATAAATAATAGTGCATGATAACATGGCCATATATGCATGTATATACAATTGATGATAGTGTGATGAATGCTTGAAAGAATGAATATGTCGTAGATCCGATTTGATGATATTTCAACGTATTAAAAGAAAGATAACTATAGGAGAGTCTGAATGGAACTAGTGAATTAAGTAGGAAAGTAGTAGAGAGTAGAGTAGAGTAGGAAAGTAATAAGATATTAGAATAGCGTAGAGAAAGCAAGGTTTATGGTTTAACTTATTGAAGTTAGAAGTATTAGAAGCAAAGTAAGAAATGTACATGTAAAATGAATAACAAGTTATATAGTTAATCCAGAATATATACATGTTTGTATGGTCAGATAGACAACAGTTTGTTTGAGTTTTGCAGGATGGCGACCTGATTGGTCAACCACAGGTACCAGAGCTTGAGAAGCCGGATAGCAGCGTTGCAGTCACCAGGTCTTGGGAGTATTAGTCAAGTTTTAATAAGACTAGTTGTAGAGAATTGAACTGTATAAAGTGTAGTATTGTAAAAGTTTTTGTTTATACGTATTTTCGGGCACGGAGCCCAGTGGTATTATGTCTTGAGTTTATTGATTTGGTGTATATTATTAATGTCGGGCCAAAAGGTTGTTTAGAGGAGCTGGACTTGATCCAGGTTGCTCGTTTTAGCAGAGGTTATGCCGAAATTTCATCAAAATCAGAGGCTTATGGAGTCAGGATTAGCCTGTCTCCTGCCGGTAGCATCCTGGCTTAGGCGGGATGTTACAAAGATGGTATCAGAGCATAGGTTTAGAGAGTGTCGGTGACTGCAGCTGCTGGCTATTCAACCATCTCACTAAGTATGTGTTTTGTTTGGACCATATCAGTCTTAGTTTAATGTTTGGTTTTCAGTCATTGATTGTTGTTTGATGATTGGTCTCAGCATGCCCAGGTCAGGATTCGAGGACGAATCCTATATAAGGAGGGTTGAATGTAACATCCCGGGTTATTTTAGGTGTTGTGTGAATTTTATTTGTTTTCGTGCGTGAAGCCGTGTCCGAACAAGAAGTTTATTACTGTGTTAAAAAGGGAACTTTTCATAAGATTAATTATAAAATTTATATTAGATGAAGCTTGAGGGGTTAATTTGGAATTAACCATATTAGTATAGATAATTCTAGATATTGTTTTTAATGTTTACACATGTACCAATTATTTGGTGACAATATATATACATTTATTAATTATATATAGATATTTATATACACACACATGGAATTATTCTAGAAAAAACTAGAAATGTGTATTATATATTTGTATTATTAACACACATGTGGGATATATAATATATATATATATATATATGCGAACACACACACAGCCACTAGACACACACACATCTTAATCAATTTAGCACCACTTAAATAAACCCACACATACAGTACTGGCAATAAGAAAAATAGAAAAATAAAAGATGGAGAAAAATCAAGTTTAGGCCGAGGAGGAGAAAGAGATCTGGTGAGGCCGAATAGAGAAAGAAGGAAGGCAGATTGAAAAAAAAATGTGTTAGCGGAAGAATCTGCCGCTGAAAGTAAAGATATGGCTGTTGAGCATGATTATTACAGTGGTTCCATTCATGAAAATCATACGACAGGTGCTGTGCATTTACAAAATGGTATTGGGGATAAATTAAAAAAAATAAAAAAATGTGTCGATTACTACATCAAATATGCAGCAGAATGGCAATGCGCCAGCAAGAAAGTTGGGGTTTAGTCTTGTTGGCTTTGGAAAACGAACATATGTCTCTTGTGTCTTCCATGAAGATGATGAAGAAGAAATGAAGTCTTCAAATAAGTAAGTATATTATTGTTATGATTTCTATGAGTGTGATTAATTTCGTTGTTTAGGTTTGGAATGAATTTTGGATTTGATTGTAACCCTAGGAATTGGGAATTTTTGGGTGTTAGGTTATAGGGTTATAAATTGGTTAGACTGGAAACTTAACAAGTGAAAAATGAAATTTTTAATTAATTTAAGTAAACAAATTCTGAAATTTAAGTACCAATTAGACTTGTCATTGATCCTGCACCATGAGCGTGTCAATTTGTATTGGTACTCTTTTAGCTACCACTTAAGACATGAGAGTTGGGTCATTATTTAGCATTAGCATATTAAACCAAACTTTTGGGATGGATATTTTATGTGCAGTCTTGCCATTTGACCTGCTATACTTTTGCATAAAGTGCCCACGTTCAAGACCCAACTCAATAGCATAATTTAATGGTTTTATTTTATTTTCTTGGGTTCTTCCTAATTAAATTATTTAAAAGATTACTTTGTGACATCATTTCTTAATTTTCTTTTCAGTTATGGAATGTATGATAGTATGGAACTTTGATTTGGTTAGTTTTAATGATAATGCGATACGTGTGTAATTTGTATAATGTGATGATTTATTGTAAATTAGTGGATTTAACATGTAGTAACTTTGGTTATAATATATGGAAGCATTTAAAGAATAGTATTCATGAACATGCAAAGAATAATATTCATGAATATGTACATGTATGACAATGTAAGGAAACATGGCTAGGGTAGATGAAAGCCTAAGAAATGCATATGCATAAATGTGCATTATGATTTTCATCATTAGAGTTGAAATCAAGACAGATTTTTGAGATTTAAAGTGTTTTAAGGAAAACTTTTATATAATTTTGACAGAAATGTTTTCGAAAAGCTTTGATACAGTTTTGAGACTCAAAGCATGATTTTGTGTTTTTCGGGGCATGAGGTAAAACCTCACCCCAGTATGTAACTTGAGATTCAGTTGGAATTGACGGATTCAGAGACATGTGCACATGTCGAGGACTGAGGGGACGCTCTCAGATCCTCCAGATGGGCTAGGGGGACGGCGATACGTAACGCCCCTAGACCCTAGTTTGAGCTTGAGTGGTAGCATAGATCCGCACCCCCAGCTCCAGTTTGTGGCTTGGGGGACGGCGAGATGTAACTCCCCAAAACCACCAGTTTCAGGGCAGGTACGGCATGCTTTGGGGGACGGCGATACGTAACGCCCCAATGTCATGGGTTTGCATATCTGACTCTAAGGCGTATGGGGGACGGTGAGACGTAACGCCTCCATGCGTCAGTTTTTCTACAGATACTCAGATACCAATTTTCAGAAAGCAGTTTTGAAATATTAGATTTCCAGAAAACAGTTTTCAGAGACATAGAACTCAGAGAAATTTTTCAGTTTTCGGATACAGCTTTCGGTTTTCAAAGGCACATATTTCAAATAGAAACTTCAGTTTTTCAAAACAGTTTTTAGAAAACAGTATTTCAGAAAGACAAGTTTTATAAAGAAAATAAGAAAAACAATTTTCAGGAAATAGTTTCAAAAAGGTTTTTAAAACGTATTTTCATTATGCATGGCATAATTAAGTAAAATCTTATTCATAAGTTATGCATATTGACTATATATATATATATATATATATATATATCTATCCTAGAAATCATTTAAGTTGCACATAGTTGACATGATAGCATTAGCACACCTATATGTATAATTGGTCAATGTTTCTGTGAGTAGTATGTTTACATACGAAGACTCTATCATAAATAATAGTGCATGATAACATGGCCATATATGCATGTATATACAATTGATGATAGTGTGATGAATGCTTGAAAGAATGAATATGTCGTAGATCCGATTTGATGATATTTCAACGTATTAAAAGAAAGATAACTATAGTGAGAGTCTGAATTGGAACTAGTAGAGGATTAAGTAGGAAAGTAATAAGATATTAGAATAGCGTAGAGAAAGCAAGGTTTATGGTTTAACTTATTGAAGTTAGAAGTATTAGAAGCAAAGTAAGAAATGTATTAATCCAGAATATATACATGTTTGTATGGTCAGATAGACAACAGTTTGTTTGAGTTTTGCAGGATGGCGACCTGATCGGTCAACCACAGGTACCAGAGCTTGAGAAGCCGGATAGCAGCGTTGCAGTTCACCAGGTCTTGGGAGTATCAGTCAAGTTTTAATAAGACTAGTTGTAGAGAATTGAACTGTATAAGTGTAGTATTGTAAAAGTTTTTGTTTATACGTATTTTCGGGCACGGAGCCCAGTGGTAATATGTCTTGAGTTATTGATTTGGTGTATATTATTAATGTCGGGCCAATAGGTTGTTTAGAGGAGCTGGACTTGATCCAGGTTGCTCGTTTTTAGCAGAGGTTATGCCGAAATTTCATCAAAATCAGAGGCTTATGGAGTCAGGATTAGCCTGTCTCCTGCCGGTAGCATCCTGGCTTAGGCGGGATGTTACAAAGATGGTATCAGAGCATAGGTTTAGAGAGTGTCGGTGACTGCAGCTGCTGGCTATTCAACCATCTCACTAAGTATGTGTTTTGTTTGGACCATATCAGTCTTAGTTTAATGTTTGGTTTTCAGTCATTGATTGTTGTTTGATGATTGGTCTCAGCATGCCCAGGTCAGGATTCGAGGACGAATCCTATATAAGGAGGGGTGAATGTAACATCCGGGTTATTTTAGGTGTTGTGTGAATTTTATTTGTTTTCGTGCGTGAAGCCGTGTCCGAACAAGAAGTTTATTACTGTGTTAAAAGGGAACTTTTCATAAGATTAATAATAAAATTTATATTAGATGAAGCTTGAGGGGTTAATTTGGAATTAATCATATTAGTATAGATAATTCTAGATATTGTTTTTAATGTTTACACATGTACCAATTATTTGGTGACAATATATATACATTTATTAATTATATATAGATATTTATATACACACACATGGAATTATTCTAGAAAAAACTAGAAAATGTGTATTATATATTTGTATTATTAACACACACGTGGGCCATATATATATATATATATATATATATATATATATATATATATATATATATATGCGAACACACACACAGCCACTAGACACACACACATCTTAATCAATTTAGCACCACTTAAATAAACCCACACATACAGTACTGGCAAATAAGAAAAAAAAGAAAAATAAAAGATGAGAGAAAAATCAAGTTTAGGCCGAGAAGGAGAAAGAGATATGGTGAGGCCGAATAGAATAGAGAAAGAAGGAAGGCAGATTGAAAAAAAAATGTGTTAGCGGAAGAATCTGCCGCTGAAAGTAAAGATATGGCTGTTGAGCATGATTATTACAGTGGTTCCATTCATGAAAATCATACGACAGGTGCTGTGCATTTACAAAATGGTATTGGGGATAATAAAAAAATAAAAAAAAAATAAAAAAATGTGTCGATTACTACATCAAATATGCAGCAGAATGGCAATGCGCCAGCAAGAAAGTTGGGGTTTGGTCTTGTTGGCTTTGGAAAACGAACATATGTCTCTTGTGTCTTCCATGAAGATGATGAAGAAGAAATGAAGTCTTCAAATAAGTAAGTATATTATTGTTATGATTTCTATGAGTGTGATTATTTCGTTGTTTAGGTTTGGAATGAATTTTGGATTTGATTGTAACCCTAGGAATTGGGAATTTTTGGGTGTTAGGTTATAGGGTTATAAATTGGTTAGACTGGAAACTTAACAAGTGAAAAATGAAATTTTTAATTAATTTAAGTAAACAAATTCTGAAATTAAAGTACCAATTAGACTTGTCATTGATCCTGCACCATGAGTGTGTCAATTTTTATTGGTACTCTTTTAGCTACCACTTAAGACATGAGAGTTGGGTCATTATTTAGCATTAGCATATTAAACCAAACTTTTGGGATGGATATTTTATGTGCAGTCTTGCCATTTGACCTGCTATACTTTTGCAATAAAGTGCCCACGTTCAAGACCCAACTCAATAGCATAATTTAATGGTTTTATTTTATTTTCTTGGGTTCTTCCTAATTAAATTATTTAAAAGATTACTTTGTGACATCATTTCTTAATTTTCTTTTCAGTTATGGAATGTATGATAGTATGGAACTTTGATTTGGTTAGTTTTAATGATAATGCGATACGTGTGTAATTTGTTCAATGTGATGATTTATTGTAAATTAGTGGATTTAACATGTAGTAACTTTGGTTATAATATATGGAAGCATTTAAAGAATAGTATTCATGAACATGCAAAGAATAATATTCATGAATATGTACATGTATGACAATGTAAGGAAACATGGCTAGGGTAGATGAAAGCCTAAGAAATGCATATGCATAAATGTGCATTATGATTTTCATCATTAGAGTTGAAATCAAGACAGATTTTTGAGATTTAAAGTGTTTTAAGGAAAACTTTTATATAATTTTGACAGAAATGTTTTCGAAAAGCTTTGATACAGTTTTGAGACTCAAAGCATGATTTTGTGTTTTTCGGGGCATGAGGTAAAACCTCACCCCAGTATGTAACTTGAGATTCAGTTGGAATTGACGGATATTATGGATTGACGGATTCAGAGACATGTGCACATGTCGAGGACTGAGGGGACGCTCTCAGATCCTCCAGATGGGCTAGGGGGACGGCGATATACGTAACGCCCCTAGACCCTAGTTTGAGCTTGAGGGTAGCATAGATCCGCACCCCCAGCTCCAGTTTGTGGCTTGGGGGACGGCGAGACGTAACGCCCCAAGACCACCAGTTTCAGGGCAGGTATGGCATGCTTTGGGGGACGGCGATACGTAACGCTCCAATGTCATGGGTTTGCATATCTGACTCTAGGGCGTATGGGGGGACGGTGAGACGTACGTAACGCTCCATGCGTCAGTTTTTCTACAGATACACAGATACCAATTTTCAGAAAGCAGTTTTGAAATATCAGATTTCTAGAAAACAGTTTTCAGAGACATAGAACTCAGAGAAAGTTTTCAGTTTTCGGATACAGCTTTCGGTTTTCAAAGGCACATATTTCAAATAGAAACTTCAGTTTTTCAAAACAGTTTTTAGAAAACAGTATTTCAGAAAGACAAGTTTTATAAAGAAAATAAGAAAAACAATTTTCAGGAAATAGTTTCAGAAAGGTTTTTAAAACGTATTTTCATTATGCATGGCATAATTAAGTAAAATCTAATTCATAAGTTATGCATATTGACTATATAATATATATATATATATATATATATCATAGAAATCATTTAAGTTGCACATAGTTGACATGATAGCATCAGCACACCTATATGTATAATTGGTCAATGTTTCTTGTGAGTAGTATGTTTACATACGAAGACTCTATCATAAATAATAGTGCCATATATGCATGCATATACAATTGATGATAGTGTGATGAATGCTTGAAAGAATGAATATGTCGTAGATCCGATTTGATGATATTTCAACGTATTAAAAGAAAGATAACTATAGTGAGAGTCTGAATTGGAACTAGTAGAGGATTAAGTAGGAAAGTAATAAGATATTAGAATAGCGTAGAGAAAGCAAGGTTTATGGTTTAACTTATTGAAGTTAGAAGTATTAGAAGCAAAGTAAGAAATGTATTAATCCAGAATATATACATGTTTGTATGGTCAGATAGACAACAGTTTGTTTGAGTTTTGCAGGATGGCGACCTGATCGGTCAACCACAGGTACCAGAGCTTGAGAAGCCGGATAGCAGCGTTGCAGTCACCAGGTCTTGGGAGTATCAGTCAAGTTTTAATAAGACTAGTTGTAGAGAATTGAACTGTATAAAGTGTAGTATTGTAAAAGTTTTTGTTTATACGTATTTTCGGGCACGGAGCCCAGTGGTAATATGTCTTGAGTTTATTGATTTGGTGTATATTATTAATGTCGGGCCAATAGGTTGTTTAGAGGAGCTGGACTTGATCCAGGTTGCTCGTTTTTAGTAGAGGTCATGCCGAAATTTCGTCAAAATCAGAGGCTTATGGAGTCAGGATTAGCCTGTCTCCTGCCGGTAGCATCCTGGCTTAGGCGGGATGTTACATCCGTTCAATGTATGTTTTTCCGCAACTTCTTGAGTATTCACACACAATTTCATCTTAGAGATCCTTGGCATGTTCGAGGAACACTAACACAGGGGATAGACCGTACTAACCCCATAAGCCTTTGACTCAACAATCATAACAATATTGTTACTCGTTCCTCTAATTATTTATCATAAGTATGGTTCCATGTGTTAGACAATTATGACCCAGAGCGTCACTATTTGTAAAAGAAATTGTGGTTTTTGTACAAATTAACTATGTAGCAATGGAAATTACATTTTATCATTTTGTAATTTGATTACTTGAATATATAAATGATAAAAGTCCTTATGATTAGTTCCGGATTATAAGATATGAGACAGTATCAATCCATAACGGTTTAATCATTAAATATCCCTAGTCGTAGTATTATCGAGACTGGACATCGATAATGCGGAATAGACTAGTATTGCACTTGTGCGTGTTATGGAAGCGTAACATCATAGTTCTCATATATTTAAGTATTGGATACTTATGCAAGTGTGATAGGAGGTTGTGTTTACCGATGGTACGGAAACAGCTTCGCTCTGGATAGACCCCGCAGATCCCATTGGTAGTATGACTATGTGTCTATGGGAATCCGAATCAGGGTAGGTGTATTTGGTCTTAACCTGAGACTTGCATCGCTAGTACTTGAGACAATCAATACGTTTTGGTTTTGGTCGTCCAGGACTTTAACAGGTTCTGTGTAGTCTCTTCTGGGTTTATTGAGAATTGTAGTGAATTGGGTGTGATGTCGAGATGGAAGTATCACTTCAGTCATATGGAGATGATGATCACGCAGGGATACAGAATTGGTACTCTAAATTGGTTGCAACCATCGGAATAAAATGACAAGGTCATGATTATCCGATTAAAGAGACTAGTTGCTTGTAATCCGATATATGCTTCGTACGGGGCAGACACTATTCCAGCCTCAGGCCTTGCATGTGACATCCGATACTGGATCGCAATACGCAATACTACGTATACTACGCATGACATAGATTATATATTCCTTTAAGAATATTTCTGGAGAATTGGGTAGGCACGGTGCTTTGCTAAAAGTCAATCATGTCTCGTAAATCGGTAAAAATGTAGTACGAGGTACGTACGTATTCAGATAGTCCGACGACCGAATTTACTGCCAACATATCCAGAGATCTCTTAGGTCGCTTCCCAAAGATTCAACGATGACGTATTATTCGAGCATAATTAATCTGGGATTAAATACAGAGAGATTTTATCTAGGATAAAATACTATTTGAATAGAGAGAACGATTAATTTGGAATTAATCGATAAAATAATATATTTGATATATTAAACGAAATTAGATTTCGATGCGGAATTAAAATTGGATTTTAATTCGGGCTAACGAATTAATTTAGAATTAATTCGCGCGTGACGTGAATAGAAATTTTTCTAGGCATAATTATTTAATTAAATTTGATTTAATTACGTCGCAACGGAATGATGCCATGAATTCCGAAATAGATTCCATGTATACCAACCAAGTTTGGACATTGGTTGATGTACTAGAAGGCGTAAAGCCTATTGGTAGCAAATGGGTCTTCAAGAGGAAGACCGACATGGATGGCAACATACAAACGTACAAAGCTAGGCTTGTAGCGAAAGGGTATCGTCAACGACATGGTTCCGATTACGACGAAACTTTTTCACTAGTTGCCATGATTAAATCCATTCGGATAATGCTTGCTATTGCTGCATATTTCGATTACGAGTTATGGCAGATGGACATCAAAACCGCTTTCCTTAACAGAAACCTTTTGGAGGATGTTTATATGCAACAATCTGACGATTTTATCGTACCAAGACTTGCAAACAAGGTTTGTAAGTTAAATCGATCCATTTATGGATTGAAGCAAGCATTGCGTTCTTGGAACCAACGTTTTGATGAGATCATAAAAGAATATGATTTCGTTCAAAACGAGGATGATCCTTGTGTATATAAGAAGGTTAGTGGGAGCGTAATGACATTCATTGTCCTTTACATTGATGATGTATTGCTTATTGGCAATGACATTCCCATGATAACGTCGATGAAAGCTTGGCTTTCATTAAAATTCTCCATGAAAGATCTGGGAGAAGCAACCTTTATTCTAGGAATAAAGATCTACCGGGATAGATCTATAAAGCTGCTTGGACTCTCCCAGAGCACGTACACCATGGCCCAAATTAACATCTGAACATGCAAACTTAACTTTAATAAATGAATACATAAAAACATATGTTTTTACAATGACTGAAACATAATTAGGAACTAATATATGACTTCTATTTGACCTTATTGGACTTTCACTCTTTCTGACTTGAACTGGTGGACTCCAACCCTAGTGACTACATCAATATCTGTCCTCCCGAGCTCGTCCTCCGAGAATACCTGCAACCAAAGAAAACTGGGAGTGGGCGATTATATCGTCGTATGATCTAAGGGAGTGGACTATAAAACTGAATGTTGTAATAAAATCATTTAATTCTGAAATCAAAGTCCCGAAATAACTTATCTGAAACTCTTTTTCTGAAAAGTCCGTCTGAAAACTCTTTTATAAAGCTTATATTTCTAAAATCTGTTTTCTGAAAACTGTTTCTAAAATCTGATTTTTGAAAACTATTTTCTAAAATCTGATATCTTAACACTCTATTTCTGAAATTCTGATTATCTGGAAACTAGTGTGTATCTAAAAAACTTGACGTATTAGGGCGTTACGTATCGTTGTCCCCCCATATGTCTAACTGGAGCCAGAAGTACAAATACATGACTTTGGGGCGTTACGTATCGTCTTACCCCAAAGCGTGCCAATACTGTCCCTGAAACTGGTGGTCTTGGGGCGTTACGTATCGCCGTCCCCCAAGCCACAAACTAGAATTGGGGGTGCAATCAATGCTACCATCTAAGCTCTGAAACTTGGGTCTATGGGCCTTACATATCACCGTCCCTTGGCCCCGAACTAGGATCTGGGGGCGTTACTTATCGTCGTCCCCCCAGTCCTCTACATGTGCACATGTCCTCTGTCTGTCAATTCCAACTGTATCAAGTTACATAATGGGGTGGGTTTTTCCATCATGCCCCAAAAACATAAATCTCATGTTTGAAAACATTTCTAGCTCAAAACTCATGCTGGATAAATAATCTTTCTGGATCATTACAGAATCTAAAAACATCTGTAATAAAATTTGGTCTAACGCCCTATAAGCTTTTAAAATATAAGTCTGAATTCAAAAATTGTTAAATAAAATCAAATCTGAGAAAAAGGTCCACTCACTGTTATCAGAATTCTGTTAATCTTTCTTTACTTTGCTGAAGAACTTGCGGTTCCTGCGATGATCTATCATCGGATGAACTAGGTTGGAAATGGACTAAGAAACGTATTATGGAAATTAGATTAAAATCTGCTTATTCAAAGAAGCGTTAACACCCTAAAGGTATCGTTCACATATCCTGATGTATTATGAACATACGAGTTGGTACGGGACTTATAGGGTAGCCTCTGATGCATTTAAGTGAGACTGAATGGTGAAAATCAAATTTGGGGAATTTTCTGCCCTCGCATCGTGATGCAGGCCATAGTGCGTCGTGACGTGCATCAACCAGTAGTGTACCTAACATTTTGTCTTACGCGCCGCGACGTAAGCATCTTTCGCGTCATGACGCGTATCAGTCCAGAGGCATTTCAAGGAAAATTCCTCAGATCGTGTCACGGCTCGGAGGGGGTTGCATCGTGATGTAATGCCAAAAATCAGGACTTTTCTGCATCTCTTCATACTCAATTGGTCCATCATCACACCCAAACATACCACACAATCAATTAGCTTCAATAATCATTCAAAACACCATCAATAACACTCTCAACCCTTACTTACATTCATTCTATATACTCCATTAATCTTTAACCAAAATTATCAATTTGGGGACTTTCTACAATCTTCATTTTCTTATAACCAACTCATATAATCATCATTATTATAAATCATACAAATCATTAATTTAACACAAGATCAAAACACTCATATCCAAAACTTGGGTTAGAGCTTTATCACCTTCTTTCTATTGGTTTTTCCTTCTTCTCCAAGCCTCAAGTTGTTGCCAATCTTCTTCTTAATTCTTGAAAATTGAAATTGCTTCGTTCCTTTGTTTCTTCTTCTTTCTCCCTCTCTCTTTTTCTTCTTCTTTCTATCTCCCCCCATTCTTCTACGTTTTTCCCATCTTCTTCTTTCTCTTTTCTCATTTGAAGAAAAATTGAATAGTAATCCCTTTTTATACTATGGATCTATTTGCAAATTAATTAATAATGGAAGTGTTTGGAAAATTTGAGAAGTTTTGAGACTTCTCTAAAGAGGTCATCGGCATTGTTCATCCAGAATTTTAATCTGCGTTTTTGGCTTGCTTTTGATTCGAATTTGGATAAACTTCTCAACATGAAAGTTGTAGATCTCGATCTCTGCGTTCCAAAAATATAAAATTCATCAAAATCGGAGTTCGTTTGAGAAAGTTACGGCCTAAATACCATGGATTGTCCGTAATGGAACTTCGTAAAATTTTGTATCGAAGTTTCGAAGAATTTATCGTTTATTCTCAAGGTCGTTCCATAAATGCATAAATATATATATACTTGGACATAAGTTATATCATGTAACACTCGCCTCGTGATGTAACAGTATTATGATCAACAGTAGTAGAGACCGCCGATCGTTACAATTACCAATATGTATCACGACCTGAAGCAGTTTTACTAGTGGGATGATATAAAGAATGATATAGTAGAGTATGTGTCGAGATGTTTTACATTTCAACAAGTTAAGGCAGAACATCATAAACTAGCAGGCACGCTTCAAAGTTTAGATATACCATAGTGAAAATTGGACAAGATAACAATGTATTTTGTAGTGGGTTTACCGATAACCCAAAGGGGGCATGATTCCTTTTAGGTTATAGTGGACATATTTACCAAGTCAGCATACTTCATTCTAGTTATGTCCACTTTCACGACTACTCAGTAAGCAAGGATATACTTAGACAACATAGTATCATTGCATGGAGTTCCCATTTCCATTATATCTGATAGAGGTATATAATTCACTACCAAGTTCTAGTAGTCATTTCAGCACACATTGGGAACCCAACTCTAGTTCAGCATAACTTGTCATCCTCATATATATGGTTAGTTAGAAAGGACCATTCAAACTTTGGAAGATATGTTAAGGGCTAGCGTCTTAGATTTTAGAGGAAATTAGGACCAGCACCTAACCCTGATTGAGTTTGCTTACAACAATAACTATCATTCAAGCATTCAGATAGCCCCATTTAAGGCTTTGTATTGGCGTAAGTGTTGATCTCCGATATGTTGATCCGAAGTGGGTGAATTCAGACACTTGGGACCATATTTGATCTAAGATTCAGTTGAGAAGGTCAAGTTGATCCGAGATAGAATGAAAGCATCTCAGACCAGGTACAAGTCTTATGCGGATCATGGTAAAAGAGTCATTGAATTTCAGGCATTAGACTACGTGTTCTTGAAGGTTTCTCCATTTAAGGGTGTTATAAGGTTTGGAAGAAATGGGAAGTTGAGCCCGCGGTATACTGGGCCATTCTAGATTCTCAAGAAAGTGGGAAACAGAGCTTACGAGTTAACATTTCAACTTGACATGGATAATATCCATCATGTGTTTCATATTTCCATGCTCAGGAAATACATGTTCGATTACTCTTAAGTGTTGAAGCCGCAGTCTGTAGAAATCAGTCAAGACCTTTCGTATTAGGAACTCCTATTTGCTATCATCGATCGACAAGTTAGAAAGTTACACTCTAAAGAAATTTATTCAGTGAAGGTTATTTGCAGTACCACATGGATCAAGAAGCCATGTTTGAACCAGAAGATGTTATGAGGCAATAATATCCCCATTTCACAGATCAAGGTAATTTCAGGACCTAATTTAAGTTGGATTCAATGATGAATTCTATTTAAGGAGTGGAGAATGTAATATCTCGGGTTATTATGGCATGTTCTTTGTTGTTGTCGGGTTGTTCATAGACCTAGATTGTTTGAGTTGTTGTGGGTCAATCAGGATTTCTGGTGTGACGTTCATGGTACATTCGTTCTAGTACTTGAATGCCATGATCGTCCAAAGGTTCGATCTAAGTCATCCAGTGTTTTCGCGTTTGAGCTACATTTGCCTAATCGTTCAATCGAGGTCATCCAATAAAATCACGTCTGAGTAGCATTCGTTTATGTGTTTGAGCGCCGAACACTAGTAACTTCATGTGTGTAATGCGTTCGAGTATGCATTCAAACGTTGAGGTGAAAAACAGAAATTTATAGGCTTCTATGTAAAGCTCAAATGAGAGGTAGGGTTATTTTATCCTTATTTTCTCTTTTCTTCACCCTACCATATGACTAACCTATTAAATTGGAGGTTTCTCTTTCCATTATCTTAGGTAAAGTCTAACAAGGTAAGATTATCATCTCTATATAGTATTCTACAATGCATGTCTATTGATATTTCTTAAGTTAGTCACTCAAATCCATGGGATCTAAGTATGATGATCGTTATGAAGCTTGTGAGGGTTGATTTGAGTGTGAGTTTAGCAAGATTAGGGTTGGTTACCATGATTTTGTTCATGGATTATGACATTTTATGAGCATGATGCATGGGTGAGTTTATCTAAGGTTGAACTTGTTGGTGTTTACTAAGGTCCCAAGATCATAAACAAGCATGAAATATGTGCGAATATAAATCAATGAAGTTGCGGAATACTCACATCGATCGGTTGAGCGACGCGGTAGGCAATAAAACTCAACTTTCTGCCTATTGGACTGCTCGGCAGTGGTTGTGTGTGCAGTCCTCAAATTCGGCCATTGGAGGTCCTTGAACAAGCTCCAAGCATCGTCAAATGATTCCCGGCTCATGGGTGGACTTCCCTATCACCTTCGCATGTCTCTCGGAGTGCTAGCTCTCTTGATTTTTGCCACAAAAACCAAGCACTTTGCTTCCCTATTTCTTCAAACTCTCGGCAATTCACTGTCTAACCAGAAGAAGAAAATGAGCCATTGTGGGCGTGAGTGAGGAAGAGAATGGAGAGAGAGAAGAGTTGTTTTGTTACTTAAAAAATGGTTAATTATTTTCCAAAAATCATATACACAAATTTCTTTCAAAAAGTCAACAAAGGACAAGCTTTAAAAGGTCCCAACAACTCCCATCAAGTCACATCTATCAATCAAGTTTTCAAGTCACATCACTCAAAGTGACAAGTGATTTGACCCTTACTAATGATTTGACGCTTGATTTGACTTGCGTGCCGCACTCGAATTCGAAATGTGAATGCGCTCGTAAATAATCCCGAGCTCGGGTTCGCTAATTCCAAATTAACGAATTTTCCGTTGCGACGCAATTAAATGATTACTCCTAGCGAAGTCACTATTCACGTCGCTAACGAATTAATTCTAAATTAATTTGTTCGCCCGAATTAAAATCTAATTTTAATTCCGCGTCAAAATCCAATTTCGTTTAATATATCGAAATATTAATTTATCGATTAATTCCAAATTAATCGTTCTCTCTCTTTAAATGATATTTTATCCCAGATAAAATATCTTCGTAATTAAAAGTGCGAGTCATACGTCATCGGTGAATCTTTGGGAAGCGACCCATGAGATCCCCGGATATGTTGTCAGTAAATTCGATAGTCGGACTATCCGAACACGTAAGTACCTCGTACTACATTTATACCGAATTACAAGACAAGGTTGGCTTCTAGCAAAGCGCCATGCCTACCCAATTCTCCAGAAATATCCTTACAGGAATAAAAGATCTATATCATGCGTAGTATACGTAGTATTACGTATTTTTTCCAGTATCGGATGATCATATGCAAGGCCTGGGGCTGGTACAGTGTCTGTCTCGTACAAATCATATATCGGATTACGAGCAACTAGTCTCTTTAATATCGAATAATCATGACCAAGTCATATTATCCCGACGGTTGCAACCTTTTTAGAGAACCAGTTATGTATCCCTACGCGATCATCGTCTCCATATGACTGGAGTGACACTTCTGTCTTGACATCACACCCAACACACTACGATTCTCAATATACCCAGCATTGGCGTACACAGAACCTGTTAAAGCCCTGGACGACCGCAACCAAAGTATATTGATTGTCGCAAGTGTTAGCGATGGAAGTCTCAGGTTAAGACCAAATACACCTACCCTAATTTCGGACTTCCATAGACACATAGTCATACTACAAATGGAATCTGATGGGGTCTATCCAGAGCGAAGCTGTTTCCCGTACCATCGGTAAAAAAAAACCTCCTATTACACTTGCATGAGTATCCTATACCCAAATATATGAGAACTATGTCGTTGTGCCCTAACAACACGCACAAGTGTAATACTAGTCTTTTACGTATTCATCGATGTACAATCTCGATAATCTCTGACTAGGGATATTTAATGATTATCCTCCTCGTGGATTGATACTGTCTCATATCATTCTTAATCTGGGAACAAATCACATGGACCTCCTATCATTTATATATCTAGGTGATCTAATCACAAATGATAATAGTGGCAATCTCCTTTGTCACATAGTTAATTTGTACAACAACACCATGATGCTGTACAAATAGTGACGCTATGGGTCATAATTGTCCAACAATCTCCCACTTGGCCTATAGCCAATCACTCGAGTGTCTTACACCCGAACTATGTATGGTTGGCTCAAATTTCTGAGAAAATGTTTCTTCTTCAGCGGATTTGCATGATTATCGTCTGATGCGATTTACACGATCATCACATCGCCACGATGTATGATCCTAACGAATCAGATGAATATCGAAGTATGTATCTGGATCGTTGATGAGACCATTAATTCTTTAGCCTGTGCTGGTGCTTAGCTCAGCTGCTACATAATTATATCTAATCTAATTAGATTTATTATCGACCCAAATGGCTTCTATTGCTGCCACAGCTGCAACAATAACCCGCATTTGTTGTTTATTCAGTAACAGTATCTTGCTTGGAAGATTTCCAGCTCACTGTACCGTTATTCAAACTGTATAGTATCGATTGCGACTTATAGTCGTTTTTATCGGTTTAGGAAACTTGCAGTAGTGATCCCAGTCACTTCAAGTTCTCCATCTCCATAGTTTAAGGCAACATCCTTAGTTCTCTAAGATACTAACGGATGTTCTTAACATCAATCCAGTGACTATCACTTGGATTGGCTTGTTTGTGAATCCATATGCTCAAAGCGTATGAGACACCAGGTCGCGTATATTTTTCAATGTACGATTTCTCGGAGAGTTTCAACAACTCTAAATCTTTCCCAGAAGATCTTTATTCCTAGAATAAAGGTTGTTTCTCACAAGAATTCTATAGAGAATTTTCTCGAAATCTGAGCTTTCACCGATAGATTTATGGGAATATCATTTCCAAGAAATGATAATATATCATTATTTTATAGGACATCCACTGTCAGTGGCGCTCCCACTAACCTCTCTTATATACACAAGAATCATTTCGTTTTGAATTAAATCATACTCCATTATGATACATCAAAACGATAATTCCAAGAACCTATGCTTGCTTCAATCCAAACATGGATCAAACAACCTGCAAACCTTGTTTGCTAGTTTAGGTACGACAAAACCGACAGGATGTTGTAAACATCCTCCGAAAGGTTTCCTTTTCAGGAAAGCGATTTTCCCGTTAAGTTGTCATATTTCATAAATGAAACATGCAGCTTTAGCAAGCATTATCCAAATGGATTTACCGTGGCAACATGTAAAAAGTTGAATTGTAATCAACACAGTGTTGATAACGATACCTTTCCGTAGAAAGCCTAGCTTAGAACGTTGGTATGTTGCCATCCATGTATGTCTTCCTTGAAGACTTATATATTACATATAGGCATAATGCCTTGTGGTACATCAACTAGTATCCAAACATAGTTGATATACATGGAATCCATTTCGGAATTATGACACTTTGTCATAATTAGGGAGTCGATACCTTGTATCACTTCCTCATACGTAGTCAGTTGATATTCCTCAATAAGATTGACATCTTTATGAGGTGAGATCAGAAACTCATACCCCATGTTGTTTTCTGACTCTCTCGACATACGGGGTTCTTGTGTATTCGAAGATTATGGTATAGTTTCATCCTTGATGAACTATTTATGTTCCATTAAGACTCGGTGCCTGGAATAGTATTACTCTGATTTTCATCAAGTTTTACTATCCTCCCATTTACCACTGCATATCGGTATTCCTCTTAGGAAAACCGCATGGCGAGCAACAATCTAATTGTTCTCTTGTGAGATGTATAAGTACTATACTTTGGTATCCCTAGGATAACCTACAATTGGCACTTATCCAATATGGGTTTTAGTTTGGTATCATCCAAACATATGCCTAGCATTCCCAAATTATCAGGAATGTGAAACCCAATTTCTTTCCTGTTCATATCTAATATGTAATCTGTCAAACAGATTTTTATGGAACCTTATTCAAAATAAGTTGTGCAAATTTTCGTATCCGTTGAAGGAAATGGTAGCTCAGAGCGACTCATGATTAACCTTATCATGTCAAACAAAATTCGGTTACTCGGTTCGGACACATCGTCACTTGACGTGTTCCGGGAGGAGTCCTCATTGAAAGAATACTATACTCTTTCAAATATATTATAAACTTATTGCTTAAGTATTTTCCATTACGGTCTTATCTTGACGGTATAATACTATAGCCAATCTGTTTGTCTATTTCGTGTCGAAACTATAAAAGTTTCTGATTTATGTTCTTCAAAAGAAACACATAACCATAACGCGATGCCACATCCGTAAAGTCACGAAATATTCATATCAACATCTAGCCTAGCTAGACATGGGCCCACTTGCTTCACTATGAACTAGAGCTAACAGATCTGTGGCATTTGCACTTTTACCAAGTAAAGGTGTTTTAGGCATTTTGCCCATTAAACTAGATTCGTAGACTTTATTTGAATGGAATCAAATTAGTCCAAGTACCCACTCTTCGAAAGTGTGGATATACGAGTCTTGTTTGATTGTGTCCCAGACAACAATGCCACAATTAGTTTTTTCTGATCAAATCAGTTCGAGCTATTTGTTTGTTATTTATATGTTTGAGATTTTATTTATATTCAAAATATAAATGTTGTTATTCACATCTAATGTGTTTATCTCAATATCATCTTTATATAATAAAACACTTTAGTGTTCTAGAATATAAAGGTTCACCCGCAGCGGGTCAAACACTGATATAGAGATAATGTCTCTAGTCAAACTAGTTACATTATAATAGTTTCCAATTTTAGGTACACACCCGAGGGTAGTTCCTAAATTAGGTATCTACGGTTGAAACATCGACTTTCGTCCTATTTTCAATTCGCAGATAAATCTCTATTGAAGTCAGTATCTTGTTCAAAACAGATTCTGAATATCAATACATATATTTTATGTTCCACACTAAGTATTTAAAATCTAATTTTAATACTAGTAGTAAACATAATGTTGACAAACATATTTGAAGTCAGAGCCTTGCTCGTTATTCAATTCCTTCGTGTCTGCTTTGTCCAAACGGCAGTCACGCTTCCGCGATCCTGTTTGCCACATTTAGGCAGACATTTTGGGATATGTCCTTTACCTTCCCAGAAGATTATAATGATTTTGCCTTTGCCTTTTTCAACACTCCAAAAGCCTTTGGCCAAGCCTCGGGTTTCTAAAATATCGAAGTAAGGTGCACCTTGCGCTACTTGCCTAATTGTAAACTTTGACTTTATCTCATTGAGAATAGTCATTAACTCTCCAAGAGTTATTTATTGCAATTGTACTTCTAAAATCTAAGTATAAATTTATGAAGATCCTTCAATTTCAGTATCATACTTTAAGGATCTAACCTTAGTTCTGACAAGGAAATTAATTGTCTATTGCGACAAGCTTAATGGATTCAGCACTAAAGTTATCATCACATAGATCTTCCAAAGATTATGCTCTATTATTTGCTTAACTCCGCGCTTAGGCATAATATGTTATTTTATCAAATAAAGTAACTTATTTTATTTCAGGACTATCCTGAAATTATTCCCAATTTGAAAATTAAACCATTTAAATACATTTTCCCTAGGATTATGTTTTAAATGTCAATCTTTCAATTTTATCTTGATTCTAATAGTCCAACTATTTAATCAACGATTTAGGTACTATTTATTATAATGATTACAATAGTCTAACTATTTAATCAACTATAAGTTAATAGATTAAAATCAATTATATTGATTATTATAATCCAATTATAAAATCAACTATAAATGAATAGTTTGAATATAGTTCAACTATTTATTAAAACAACAATTTAAATATTAGTCCAACTAACATTTAATTTATTTGACGAATGATATTTGAATGAGCGCGTATGGCAAGTAATTAAACGAATATTGCAAATTCAATTCTTGCCTCCACTATTTTTCGGTGAGCCTCTAACCCTCTGTCGAGTACTCGGGAAACTGTGTTTCCTAGTGGGCTAGGATCCCATTAAATATCACATAATCTTGACTTTGGCCAACAAATTGTATGATAATTAACTAGGTAGATCTCTAAGATCAATTGAACCCAATCCAATTCCTAGATCTGGTAGGGGGACATCCAAGTCCGAAACATATATCTTATATATGCCAATACATCCAATGTATTATCTAACATTTTTCCTCTGAATCAACTAAGCCTTGGCTTTGGCACAACAAACTTAGTGATCCCAGTTAAGCGCAACCCATTGACCATGAAAGCTTCGTAATCAATGTCGATGGACAAGAAGTGGTCTTGACTTTGGCCCACAAACCACAACTTGGACAAGACACCAATATGGAACAAAGCCTTCGTGATTCAAACACATCCTCGACGGACAAAGGCCTTGACTTTGGCCAACAAGCCAATTCCAGTCTCGGATCTTGAGTAAGAATCACTCAATGGAAGGAAAACGCTTAATATTTTGCGAGGGTTTTTCGAGTGCAAATTGGCAACCAATTTATTATCTTTGTTAAGGTCACATCATCATACACCCTTAAACATGCATTCTAAACACATAATAAAGCGCGTATAATAAAATAATAATGATATGCGGATGGATATTTTACACATTGATCCTAGATCAAATCTCTCATTTTCTCTCTTCCGCTAGCACATGTATTACTTCTACCCGTTACACTACACTTCTAAAGAAACCTCATTTACATTGAGGGGAATATGTGAGAAAAGAATACAAAGAATAAGGAGGTAATAAGGCTGGACACGCAGGTCCAATTAATAAATCAAATTTATTACAATAATTTCTAAAATTGTCTCACCCATCTAATATCCATTCGATATACATTATTCATGCATCGCAACCATGTATTCACACAAGCATGTTATCAATCAATCTAATCAAATTAATTAATCTGATAATTAGTGATCATCCAATGTTCAAACAACGATTTGATTTTTTCAAGTCAAACTCGTTTTGCGAATAAGTACTCAAAGTACGAATTCTCGAATTAAATTAAACTACATAATTAAATCCAATTCAATTTGTATTTAATACTAATTCGCTATTTAATTCCAAATTAAATACTACACTTTATTAATGAACTTTTACGACTTAAATTCCAAATTTAATCGTTACGGGTCTCAAAGCCCGATTAACGTCCAACGTCAATTTAATTAAAGTCAAATGGGCTTTTAATTAATTTCTTAAGGCGTGGACTTTTGGTCAACTCGGGTCAAACCGAATAACCAAAATCGAATCCGAGAATTACCCCATAAGCCCATAAATAAATTTTGGCCCATTATGCCCAATTAAACTTTAAAGGTCCATTAAGTCGCATTTGGGCTTTATGGATGCGGTTTTGGGCCCAATTGGATCCAACCAATTTTTCCTAAACCCAACTTAGTACAACTAAGCCCAATAACAACACAACAAGCCCAAATCCAATTTAAGGCCCAAATAATTAAATTCCAAAAATCCAATTTTCCCAATTTAATTACACTAAAATGTATAACACAATTAATCACCCAAATCAATATTTCCAAAATATTAATTTATACAATTAATCATGCTCAATTATAACAAAACATGTCCAACACATTTCATCAAAAATCAAACCCATTCATGCTTCTTTATGTCTCGGCAATATTGGGGATTTTATGTCCGATTCGAATTCAATCCAATTAATTCCACAATCGACATTAAATCAACATCCCGAATGATTTCCAACACATCCAATGATCAAAAAATCAAAAAATCACCAAGACAAAATAGGGCATTATATTCGGCCAACACCAAAATTTGGGGGAAAAATGATTCAATCACAATTTCTTCAAATTGATCCAATCAATCATCCAAAAAACATCAATTAAGCATATTAAATCATCTAATTTCATTATTCATGCTCAAAATCAATTTTACCCAATTTTAAGCCTCAAATCAATTTCAATGTTGTTTCCTTGCTCATGATACCATTGTTGGTATTTGCTAAGGTCCCAAGATCATAACAAGCATGAAATATGTGCGAATACATATCAACGAAGTTACGGAATACTCACATCGAGCGGTTGAGCGACGCGGTAGGCAACAAAACATCACTTTCTTTCTTGCCTCTTGGACTGATCGGCAGTGGCTGTGTGTGCAGTCCTCAAATTCGGCCATTGGAGGTCCTTGAACAAGCTCCAAGCTTCGTCAAACGATTCCCGGCTCATGGGTGGACTTCCTTATCACCTTCGCATGTCTCTCGGAGTGCTAGCACTCTTGATTTTTGCCACAAAAACCAAGCACTTTGCTTCCATATTTCTTCCAACTCTCGGCAGTTCACTACCTAACCAGAAGAAGAAATTAAGCCCTTGTGGGCGTGAGTGAGGAAGAGAATGGAGAGAGAGAATAGTTTTTTTGTTACTTAAAAAATGGTTAATGATTTTCCAAAAATCATATACACAAATTTCTTTCAAAAAGTCAACAAAAGAACAAGCTTTAAAAGCTCCCAACAACTCCCATCAAGTCACATCTATCAATCAAGTTGTCAAGTCACATCACTCAAAGTGACAAGTGATTTGACGCTTGATGCGACTAATGATTTGACGCTTGATTTGACTTGCGTTCCGCACTCGAATTCGAAATGTGAATGCGCTCACAAATAATCTCGGGCTCGGGTTCGCTAATTCCAAATTAACGAATTTTCCGTTGCGACGCAATTAAATGATTACGCCTAGCGAAGTCACTATTCACGTCGCTAACGAATTAATTCTAAATTAATTCGTTCGCCGCCCGAATAAACCTAATTTTAATTCCGCGTCGAAATCCAATTTCGTTTAATATATCGAATATATTAATTTATCGATTAATTCCAAATTAATCGTTCTCTCTCTTTAAATGATATTTTATCCCAGATAAAATATCTCCGTAATTAATCCCAGATTAATTTTCTCTCGCATCTAATTAATCCCAGATTAATTAAAAGTGCGAGTCATACGTCATCGGTGAATCTTTGGGAAGCGACCCATGAGATCCCCGGATATGTTGGCAGTAAATTTGATCGTCGGGCTATCCGAACATGTAAGTACCTCGTACTACGTTTATACCGAATTACAAGACAATGTTGGCTTCTAGCAAAGCGTCATGCCTACCCAATTCTCCAGAAATATCCTTACAGGAATAAAAGATCTATATCAGACGTAGTATACGTAGTATTGTGTATTTTTGTCCAGTATCGGATGATCATATGCAAGGCCTGGGGCTGGTACAGTGTCTGCCCCGTACGAATCATATATCGGATTACGAGCAACTAGTCTCTTTAATATCGAATAATCATGACCAAGTCATATGATCCCGACGGTTGCAACCTTTTTAGAGAACCAGTTCTGTATCCCTACGCGATCATCATCTCCATATGACTGGAGTGAAACTTTCGTCTTGACATCACACCAACACACTACGATTCTCAATATACCCAGCATTGGCGTACACATAACATGTTAAAGCCCTGGACGACCGCAACCAAAGTATATTGATTGTCGCAAGTGTTAGCGGTGCAAGTCTCAGGTTAAGACCAAATACACCTACCCTGATTTCGGACTTCCATAGACACATAGTCATACTACCAATGGAATTCCGATGGGGTCTATCCAGAGCAAAGCTGTTTCCCGTACCATCGGTAAAACACAACATCTTATTACAATTGCATGAGTATCTTATACCCAAATATATGAGAACTATGCGGTTGTGCCCTCACAACGCGCACAAGTGTAATACTAGTCTTTTACGTATTCATCAATGTCCAATCTCGATAATACTCTGACTATGGATATTTAATGATTTATCTTTCGTGGATTGATACTGTCTCATATCATTCTCAATCCAGGAACAAATCACAGAGACCTCCTATCATTTATATATCTAGGTGATCTAATCACAAATGATAAGAGTGCAATCTCCTTTGTCACATAGTTAATTTGTACAACAACACCATGATCTGTACAAATAGTGACGCTATGGGTCATAATTGTCCAACAGAACTAGCATGATAGATGAAGGTTTATTGTTGAGCATGCTAGAACGAGACTTATTGTTATGTATCTTACACGGGTTAGTTGAGTATAACCTTAGGTTGTGGTGTGTTTGCCATTAATTCCCATTTTGGTGTATTGTTGAACTTATGAGCATGTTTGTACTTTTTCCTTTCGGTGATGTCATGGTTGATATCTTTAGCTAGGTTGTTATGCCTACGTGTTAACTCATTGTGATATATCCCGGCTCTCGTTGAGCCGCTAATAGCTTAGTAATTTAAATAGTTTTCTGACGTAGACGTAGATGTTGGAGTCATCTCTAGCTTCCTCGTCAGCATAATAGTTACATCATTCTTTAGCATTAGTATATCGTATATACTATTTCTCACATGCTAATGATACTTTGAACATACGCTTATAGATTTAATATTTTTTTCTTTTAAATCCAATAAATGAATAAATTTTTTCTTTTAAGTTCTAATATTTTAACTGTAACAAACCTGCTGACGTGGCATAATGAAATAATACTTCAGTACAAGTATTAAATCAGTCAGCACATACTTTGGCATACCTGAAAGCTTGTCAGTAAAATGGCTCATCTAAATAAACTAAAGGAAGATCCTTGTCCATTTCTCCATTAAAAATATCATCTATGTTTATCACATTATTTGTATTATCTGTCTCGATATCACTGTCTTCATTCGTTGTGCTCTCGAATCTTGACCTAGAAGATGACGATCTTTGAGTTTGCCATGGCACTCCACGGAAAGTCGCATTAAGACTTCTCCTAGTCAAACTACATATAACATGGACTTCTTTTAGGACCCCATCATGTTATATATAGTTTGACTGGGAGAAGTCTTGAAGCGACTTTCTTGGGGCGCCAAGTCAAACCAAAGATCATCATCTTCAAAGTCATGATTTGTGAGCACAGCGGATGAAGATAGTGATATCAAGACATATAATACAAATAATATGGTAAACATAAAGGATTTTTTTATGGAGAAAATGAACAAAAATCTTTCTTTAGTTGATCTAGATGAATCATTTTACTGGCGAACATACACGTATACCAAAGTATGTGCTGAATGATTCAATACTTGTGCTGAATCATCGTTTCATTGTGCCATGACAGTAGGTTTGTTGTAGTTAACGAATTAAGACTTAAAAGAAAAAAATTGTTCACTTATAGGACTTAATTATAAACAAAAGTTTCTTTTAGGAATGAAATGTAAAAACTACACAACATTTTGGACTTCAAAAGTTGTTATTCCAATTCGACGTGGTAGCTGACTGATTTAATATTTGTGCTGAAGTTCTATCACGCCGCATCTGTAGGTCCGTTAGAGTTAACAGATTATGACTTAAAAAAAAAAACTTATTCACTTATAAGACTTAATAAAAAAAAAAAAAAATTCTATTAGAACTTGAGTATAAAAACATCATAATTTTTAGAACTAAAAATATTAGTTATCCTACGTAATAACCATTAATCATAAATGTAAATTTTACCAAAAAGAATCACAGACCATGAGAGAATTCTAAACTAACATTGAATTGAAGGGTTTCATTGCAAGGAAGAAGATAGCTAATCTAACATTAATTTAATTAAAAAAAAATGTACAGTTGAAATGTTTCTTAAAAAAATTTACTTACATATTAATTTATAATATAAACTAGATAAAGCAAATGCAATTTTTATTTCAAAATTTTTTTTTTTTTTGGCTTGACAGTGTTCAATTGTATCCAAAATCTCTAAACCGTATCATAATTCACTTCAGCCAGATCATAGTTAATAAAGATGTTAGGTATAGATGAGGTTTTCGGACAATTAATGCAAATGGTTAATTGGGATCTTAATTTTTTTTTTATTAAAATTAGAATCCCAAATTTTAAAATAAGATAATTTTAAGTATATAATATAATCTATATTTATTATCATATATTGATAAGGGTTCCATAATAGAAACTCGCCTAAAACCCCTAAAATAAATAGAATAAAAAGGAAGAAATCAATTAAAAAAAATGAACTCACCCGATAAACCAAATAAAAGCTCCAATAAGAGAGAACCAAAAAAAGAGAAGCAAAGGGCAAGCCAATTAAGAAAGCAATAGGCTTGAAAGACATGATAATTCTACAATTATTTTGTCTCATTTTATTTCTTTGTTGCCCCTTCTTTAGCAACCATGAGTAACAATATTTTCACTTGATTTGGTCTCTCATTTCACTTGATTTTTATCCGATTCTTCTTTTTTGGGTAAACTTGAGTTGTTTCGTGCAATATTATCATGCAACACAAAAAACAACTTTCAACGCGGATTCAAACAAACCTTTTTCGTGGACCCTTTTGTATCAAAAATTGAGCAATGGATATTAAGTTGAAACAACTTTCATTGAACTTGAAAAAGAATATTAAGTTTGAAATTTTTAACATTAAACACTAAAAATATATCAATTTCAAATTTAATGGTAGAAATTTCAAATTCAATGATTTAGATTTCGACTTTGATAAGGATACTAGAATATCCATCAGCAAATCCCCAAAACTAGATATCTTTATAGGCTATATAATGATTCTCTCGTGTTGGAAATTAATTGTTGTTAATTATTTGGTGTTGTTAAATAACAACAATTAGTAATAATTTCATGTTGGAAATTATTAAGTTAATTATTTGGTGTTGTTAAATAACAACAATTAGTAATAATTTCATCTTGGAAATTATTAAGCTAATTATGTGGTGTTGTTAAATAACAACAATTAGTAATGATTTCATTACTAAGTAAACAACAAGAGTTGTTAATCTAATAATTAAGTAACAACAAGAGTTGTTAAGTGACAACAATTAGTAAAATGTTAAATGGGGAACAAATGGTACACCCATGATGGTAACATTTTTGGAAGGGTTAGAGAAAGTCATTATGCATCCAAATACATGTGATTACATAGTAATCAATACATGTGATTAAATAGTAATCAAGGATTAATAGTAATCCATGCATGTGAGCTAATAGTGACTTGGTTTCCCTCCTATAAATAAGACCATTTGCTTATTGAGTTAAACAATCAATTAAGTTTGATTAAGAGGTCTCTACAAGTTTAAGGTATGCAATTGTGTTGTGATTAACTTATATTTATTTCAATTAGCATGTAAATAAATCTAGGACTAGTAATACATGTATGGTTAGATCCTAAGAGGACAAACATGTAAATATATTAGGGATTATGTTTCCTAACATTGGTATCGGTAGCTTAAATGCATGTATTCTAGTTGGATTACACAAAAATTGCATGAACATGCATGAAAAATGTTGAAAATGCTTCTGGTTTTTGTTTTTTAAAAAATGATTTTCTTCCAACTTTGGGCCGTAATAACTCTCTGTAGAAAATTGATAATCGCATGTTCAAATATGTTTTGAAAACTAGGTCATGAGATCTTCAATTTGGTATATCATGTACTTAATTTGGATTAAAATTGAGAAAGATATGGACCCTAGAAGTTGGCTAGTTGAATCTGATTTTACCCAGAAAAACACTCCCAGAAGAGCCGTACTACATGTCATCCACTACTTAGAGAAGAGGACGACAAGTCGTCCGCTTTTACTGTACGACATGTCTTACGTTTTCCTGGTTAGCAGACGCCATGTCATCCGGTTTATGTACGACACGTCGTACACATAACACTGATAAGGACGGCATGTCGTCCACTTCATGATAACCGACAAGTCGGTTGGAAGTATTAGATTAAAACGACATGCCATACAGCCACCGAATAAGCGGACGACGTGTCATCTGCGCGTGGAAGTAAACCGAGGCTGGCCGGCGCATGAGGGCACGTGAGGGCGAGTGGGAGCCCGTGGCGGCGCGTGGGGGCGCGTGAGCCACTCCTATGGCGCGTGAATGACGCGTGGACATCCGTGTTGGTCATGTCTGTATCGGTTTGCTTTGGTAATTCCGATCCGTCATGATTAAATGTCTAGTCCTTTTGCATATTGTATTAATCGGCCATGATAAATTTATTTTATCATATAAACTTTGTGTTTATGTAAATGAATATCTTTGTGATGTTTATTTTAGTTAATGTAACTTTGTGTTTCATTATATTGATTTTTCTTTGTATTCATTGCAGAAAAATCATGCCGATCAGACAAAAAACTGCAAAAGGGGTTATGACAGCCGCCCACAGTGAAAAATTGAAAGACATGTTGCTGGATCTGGATAAGTATCGGATGAAAGAAGATGATGATATGATTTCGCATATAATCACCTTTAATGACATGTTACAAGAATCTATATGGGAGGGTAATTGGATAGGACAACCGAACAGACTCAGATTGCTACGAAATACTCTCCCGGAAATATGGCAAAAAAGGCTTACTGATATTTGGAAATTAGTAACTCATACAGAAGAACTACGTGTTCAGTATAACATAGCCATTGAGAGGTTAGCAATTGAGTATCTCCCATATAAGGCAAATCATACTGTTTTTCCTTTGATGTCCCGGAAACGTTGCAAGGATCCGAAATTTGCTATAGGTTTCCCATGGTTGTCCAAGATCAATTACGAGTTACCACTAGAATTTAAGGATTCTTATCCTAAGACATTTATTCGTTGGAACACTAGAACCGGAAAAGTTTTAAGTGTTAGATATTAGTTTTTCCTATGATAAAACTATGTTAATGTTTATGTGTGTAATTGTTTATTACTTAACGGCATGTAAATATTGTATTTATATGTATGAATGTTTCATGTTGAATTTAATTTATATAATTAAATCAATGATTGTCATGTACAATAGTCGTATGATTAAGATGTTCTAAGAATTTATGTAATTTTTAGAAAATGTTTTTACATGATTGATTATGTTGATAATATTTTTACATTGGGTAATTAGATGATGATTGGACACATAATGGCCTTTTGACTCTAACCTCATTGAAGAATTTTATTAAACATAATTCGTTTCATGATAAAATAAAAACGAGTATTAACATTTGTGCATGAATGTCTGTAGAAACTTTGTGTTTTTAATGGCTTCCGCAACAAAGAACATTATCGTTGAACTCAACAAGGGTGAGAAACTGAATGGCGATAATTATGAAATTTGGAGCACGAAAATCCAATATGTGCTAGAAGAACAAGAGGTTCTTGAAACTTTGAAAATGAGCATGGATGAACCTGAACAGGACACTACGGCCCAACACAGGCGAGACCGAGAGGCTTATGAGGCCTGGAAGAAAAAGAATTTCATTGCCCGCATTACGTTGCTGAGCAGTATGGATAATGACCTAATGAAAGAGTTCAGGAAATATGACATGGCTAAGGACATGTGGTCCACACTAGCTGAAAGGTTTGGTAATACCTCAATAACCAAACTCAGGTCACTGACAATCAAGTTTGACACATACAAGAAACGTCATGAGTTCACTATGTCAAAACACTTGAGGCAAATGTCAAACATGATTACTGAACTGGCAGATGTTGGACATGTTCTTACAGATGAACAGAAAGTCCAAGCGGTCATTCGTTCTCTTCCAAATAGCTGGGAGCATATGAAGATGCATTTGACCCACAATGAGAGCATCAAAACCTTTGATGATGCTAAACGTCACCTTGAATTAGAAAGCGACCGCCTTGCGGCTGCTAAGTCAAATACTGAAGTGTATATGACAGAAACTAGCAAACCTGGGGGTTTCAAGAAGAAAAGAAAATTTCATGGTAGTGGGTTCCAATTCGGAAAAGAAAAAAATTCTTCCAAGCTAGAAAAGAAACAGAAAACCAATCAACATGGGAAAGGAAAACGTCCTACCAAAAAGAAAAACATGGCAAAGGTAAATGTTTTAACTGTGGTAAGAAAGGTCATTTTGCTCGTGACTGCACTGAGCCTAAAAATGTGAATACCTTTCGTGCATATTTAAATGAAATATGTGTTTCAAGTTCAATCTTTCTAACTGAATTTAATCCTTTGTGGACTGTAACTCAGGAGCCACAGACCATGTAGCGAAGGATAGAGATGCCTTCGTGGAATTTTGACGAATTTCACCTAGGGTGAAGTGGATATATGTTGGCAACAACTCACGGGTTGAAGTCAAAGGCATAGGAACATGCAAGTTAGTCATGCATGGTGGAAAAACTTTACTACTACATGATGTATTGTTTGCTCCACAAATTCGTCAAAATTTAGTCTCTGTGTTGGTTTTGGTTAATTTAGGTTTCAATTTGAACTTCCATAAATTTGGTGTTGATTTGTACTTAAGTACAATACATTATGGTTCTGGTTATTTTCTTGATGGTTTTATTGTATTAAGTGTTGAATGTTTCAATCACAATTCCAGTTTTTCGTTTGTTACTTCAACTATCAGTAATGATGGTGATGTAACTGTGTGGCATGCTAGACTTGGCCACATTGGCCATCAAAGAATGAACAAATTAGCCAAAGAAGGCTTTCTGGGAAATATTGAGAAGGTAGAATTGTCAACCTGTGAATATTGCTTGGCAGGAAAAACTGCGAGAAAACCATTTGGAAAATGGACTAGAGCAGAATTTCCATTACAATTAATTCATTCAGATATCTTTGGTCCAATGAATGTCAGGGCAAGGAATGGAGCATCTTATTTCATCACATTTATAGATGATTTTACTCGCTTTGGTTATGTCTATTTGATTGCTCATAAATCCGAAGCATTAGAATGTTTCAAGAAATTTATGAATTTAACAGAAAATCAATTAGACATGAAAATTAAAGCACTACGCACTGACCGTGGTCGTGAGTACTTATCTGATCAATTCAGAGAATTATGTGATGAAAAAGGAATTAGTCGTCAGTTGACTACTTCTGCTACTCCTCAACAAAATGGTGTTGCGGAAAGAAGAAATAGAACTCTTCTTGAAATGGTTAGGTCTATGATGGCACAAGCAAATTTGCCATATAACATATTGGGGTGATGTATTATTAACTGCCACATATGTACTTAACCGAGTGTCATCTAAATCTGTGTCCACCACACCATATGAGTTATGGCCAGGTCGTAAACCAGATATTCACTTTCTAAAACCTTGGGGTTGTGCGGCTTATGTTCATGTGCGTTCTCACGAACATGGAAAGTTAGGCCCAAAAGGAAAAAATAGTATCTTCATAAGATATTCTGAACAATGAAAAGGATATGTTTGCATAGGTGAACATGAAAGTGGAGGCGTGACAGAATTTGAATCACGAGATATCACATTTTTAGAAAATGATTTTCCTAAGCAGAGAGAGATAGGTCAAGATTTATCTCTATATGAAACTCAAGATCACATGGATCACATGTTGGTGAACACTCGGGTTTACCTAATTCAAGTGGGAGTGATGAGAGAAATTTGAGAAAACATGATGAATCTGTTTCACATGAATCTCAAAATGATGAATTAGTTTCACACGAGTCTCATTTACGTGATCCGAGTGGGAGTGATGTATATAATCCAAGTGGGAGCAATGTGCACGATTCAAATGGGAATAATATCGGAAGTGAGGAATTAATTCCACCACTAGAATCCCAATTGCGACGTAGTAATCGTATAGGCATTCCTCGACGTCGTTTCGATATCGAAGGAGAACCTTTATGATTCTACCTCAAGATGATGAAGAACCTAGAAACATAAGAGAGGCTCTTCAGTGTCCTGCTAAGGAAAATGGATGAAAGCAATGGAAGAAGAGATGGAGTCAATGAGGTCTAACCAAGTTTGGGAATTAGTTGATCTACCCAAAGGACGCAAAGATGTTAAGAACAAATGAGTTCTTAAAATAAAGCATAATACTGATGGAATATCGAAAGATATCAAGCACGACTTGTGGCAAAAGGGTATACGCAACAGGAAGGAATTGACTATGAAGAGACTTTTTCACATGTTGTAAAGTTTACCTCAATTCGCTTGATTATGGCTATAATAGCAAGTATGGATCTAGAATTACATCAAATGGATGTAAATACTACTTTTCTCAATGGAGAACTTGATGAAGAAATCTACATGGAACAACCAGTAGGTTTCATAAAAGAAAATGAAAAGGAGAAAGTATGTAGACTTTTAAAGTCTATATATGGTCTCAAGCAATCGTCTAGACAATGGTATATACGATTCCACAATACAATCATTTCGAATGATTTCACAATGATAGAGGATCATTGTGTGTACACCAAGAGAGATAAAGATAAGTTCATTATCTTATCTTGTACGTGGATGATATACTTATAGCCGGAAATGATAAGGAGTTTGTAAAACACATTAAAGAATGGTTATCATCTAACTTCGAGATGAAAGATATGGGTGAAGCTACATATATTCTTAGGGTTAAGATCTCAAGAAATCGTTCAAAGAATTTATTATATCTTTCACATGAGTCATATATAAAGAAAATTCTTGAACGCTTCCAAATGCAGGCTTGCAAACCCATTGATACTCCTATCACGAAAACTGAAGCTTTGAGTCGTAGATTGTGTCCTGAAACTCCACAGGAAATGAACAAATGAAGAAAGTTCCTTATGCAAATGCAGTTGGAAGTTTAATGTACGCAATGTTGTGTACAAGACCTGATATCTGTTTCGCTGTTGGAATGGTAAGTAGATTCCAATCCAATCCAGGACTAGCACATTGGAAAGAAGTTAAAAGAATATTTAGGTATCTGAGAGGGACATCTGATTACTCATTGTGTTATCAAGGAAATAATCTGCAATTGAGAGGCTATACTGATGCTGACTGGGGAGGAGATTTAGATGAAAGAAAATCTACCTCCGGTTTTGTTTTCTTGCTAAACAATAGTGCCATTTCATGGAGTAGTAAGAAACAATCTTGTATAGCATTATCCACAATGGAGGCTGAATTTGTGGCCTTTTCATCAGTAGTACAAGAGGCTGTGTGGTTGAAAAGGTTCTTGGATCATTTGGGTATGTCAAATGAAGCTTCTGGTCCAGTATTAGTTAACTGTGATAGTGAAGCAACGATAGCCTACACAAAAGACCCAAAATTCCATTGTAAAACGAAACATATAGATACCAAATATAACTTTGTGAAAGACATAGTTGCACGAGAAGAGGTAAACATGAAGTACATTTCTACGCAAAAAATGGTAGCAGATCCATTGACCAAGCCTGTTCCTATAGATGTCTTTGTTAGACATGTAAAAACTCAGGGATTGCGTAGATGTTAATGTGCTTACATATTATGATATGTATTTTTTTCAAATAATGTTTACTAATGTTAATACTCATTGATATTTGTGTTCAATGCTTATATGTTATTATGTTGATACATGTTTAAACAAATATATTATTCGTTAGTATGAAAAGTATGTCGGACAAGTGAATGATTGGCCCTCTCACACGGGCAATCACCTCCATTACTTTGTGTTAATGGGAGATGAGACAAATTTTTAGGCTAATTATCTGAGTGATAATTTAGAGAGCTCAAGCTTGAAAATTAAGTAATGTCGTTATCAGGTCACTTTCTCTGTGATATTACCTAAGGTGAATAAGTTCGTTTCACCTTACTTGTCTTAATGTCAGTTATGAGTTAGACATTGTGTTTGTCTGAACTATAATCTGTACGGTATTTTATGAGACATGCGCACCATGAGAAATGAGAGAATACCGTAGCACATGTTTTCATACCATGTGTACATTTGCGACTATTGAGGGTAATACAAGTAAAGATCTCAGTCTTGATATTGTGTGAGACCCTTGAGATTATTTCAATCTCACCTTGTACCCTTTAGACTCTTGTCTGCTTCTCAAAACTTAGATTTGATGATCGCTATCTTGGAGTGTTGCTAAAAGATCATGAGAGATTCGATCTGAAAGAACATCTCTGGAAAAGCGAATTGAATCAAAGTTGAGAGATTCGAGAAAGGAGAAAGATCATTATATGAGTAATATCACATTAGCTTGTATTCACTGGTCGACCAATTATGTTATTCTATGTGATCAAACATGCTTGTGAATACAAAATAAATATTACATTCGAAAAGAGATCGAGAGAGATTTAATGTGATAAATGATCGAGGATACTCCATACATAATCCACTATGATTCTATCCATTTTTCGAGCGGCTATATATTCCTAACAGATGTATAGCAAGTGAGCTCTCGAAGTATGCTGGTCGCACGGCACAATTGCAAAGTATGAATTATTCTTGTAGAGATAATAAAAATTGTTGATCCCATCATGTGTGAGTGGGAGATGTTGGAAATTAATTGTTGTTAATTATTTGGTGTTGTTAAATAACAACAATTAGTAATAATTTCATGTTGGAAATTATTAAGTTAATTATTTGGTGTTGTTAAATAATAACAATTAGTAATAATTTCATCTTGAAATTATTAAGCTAATTATGTGGTGGTGTTAAATAACAAAAATTAGTAATGATTTCATTACTAAGTAAACAACAAGAGTTGTTAATCTAATAATTAAGTAACAACAAGAGTTGTTAAGTGACAACAATTAGTAAAATGTTAAATGTGGAACAAATGGTACACCCATGATGGTAACATTTTTGGAAGGGTTAGAGAAAGTCATTATGCATCCAAATACATGTGATTACATATTAATCAATACATGTGATTAAATAGTAATCAAGGATTAATAATATCAATCATGTGAGCTAATAGTGACTTGGTTTCCCTCCTATAAATAAGACCATTTGCTTATTGAGTTAAGCAATCAATTAAGTTTGATTAAGAGGTCTCTACAAGTTTAAGGTATGCAATTGTGTTGTGATTAACTTAGATTTATTTCAATTAACATGTAAATAAATCTAGGACTAGTAATACATATATGGTTAGATCTTAAGAGGACAAACATGTAAATATATTAGGGATTATTTTTCCTAACATCTCGTTTTACCTTTTGAAATTAAATGATGTGGCCAACTATATTGTATATTTCATTCATTTATTATGAGAGTGAATTGTGTTACATAGGCAAATGTAGTTGGGTATTCACTATCAATATAGTATTTCTTGAGCAAATCTCATGATATTTGATTTGCCCGTCAGTTATTATAAATGGAACTTAGATACCCTTTAGTGTGGAGTTCATAAGTTTATAAGCTAATTTATACGCTAACGTTTTAGTGCTACTCTAAACACATAGTTAACGCTAGTATTAACTTTAGCTTATACTCAAAAACTCGAACTGCATGAATATAAGATTATTTTTTTACATTAGCGTTAATACTAGATTATATACTATATTGTTTGTTCTAGAGTTGATAAGCTTATACTCTGTCATCTGGTGAAGCTTTACTGTTATAGCACTAGAAGTCTTAGTGCAGTGTGTCACGACCCCAGTTTAAGGTTAGCAATATTTGCATCAATTTATGTGACTACATACATTTTCACAAGCAATGGAGAGGTATCACAGATTATTTTTGCACATTTTCGGCAAAGCCACCTTTGCCGCTACCCGCTAGCACGTTTTGTCGCTTTGTAAAGGAACTCATGTTTCGAGACACCAGATCAAGTTCACTCGAGGTCAGAAGAACTCTCATAGGCACATGTACTGGGGAGATTTTCTCCGTGGAGTCTGATTTTGAAGTTTGCCAGGAGATTCTTGCAGTGTGCCCACTTTTGGCCTTAACCGTGCACTTTGCCGCAAAAAGTGGGGGTGTTGTAGAAAGCCATCAAGATGAGCTCGTCCTAGGACGCAATTGAAACCCAAAGTCACTTATATTATGACTTATTGACTCGCTGAAAGAGTTCCTGAAAACTCCTTGTAATTTAGATGTTAGAGGAGGGTGTGACCACTCAAGCGCTACGTGTGTATACTGGTAAAACTTGTGCAATGTCTTTAAAAACTCTTTAGGATGGAGCCTAAGTGAGCCTTGGGATGGCCAATGAGGCTTTGGTGATCTAGGGGTATTAGTCGTGAATCCTCTCGCCCTTAGATGTTGTTTGTATAATGATGTAATATAATGATCACGTTATTAATAAAATGTCATATTTTGTGATATTTATTTTCCAGGTTCCGAATAAGTGCGGGCCCGTACTCGTATGCTATGAAAATACTTATTTACATCCATAACTTGCCGCTATATGAATATGTAGATATCTAAAATATGAAATTTGAGTCTGTGTGCTATGAGAATACTGACATACAAGATGTGAATCTTAATAAGTACCGCACGAGCCTGATTTTCCGCTATAGGAAAAGTCAGCATGTGACACAGTGCATCTCTTTATGCTGGGTTATATATAAATGCCACGTTCACATTTGGACTCTCAGCAACGCAGCCATCCTCACCAATCCAGATAGAGAAGCAGATACTTCCTTATCTTCAGCTTCAATCTTCGCGAGGACTTTCGGCAAGTAGTTTACATTTTTCAATGTGGCAAACAGAGGTTGCTTCATGCGGTGGCGAAGCCACCAAGATATGAGCAGATGCAACCGCCCCGTTCATTTTAAAAATTTGTTAAAATATATCTTATAAATTTATGAAAAATCTGATTTATTAATATGATAATTTTATTAAATCCCCATAAAATGAAAAATATTTATCACTTTGTAAAATTAAATTTTGCCCCCCTTTAATCCCTTCTTTGCACTGGGATAAGTCATCATCGATTACTACGGCATAGAATGCTGAAGTTGAACAGCCAGCAGGTGAGAGCAAGAAATCACCGGGACCTGCACTCAACCTAAGTCTTATATCAGGACAGCCAGGCGCCAGCAATGGTGAAATGCTATGATCATGAGTTCGAATTCTGGAAATAATTTTATTATTTTTTTAAAAATATAAAGTTGCATACATCAAACCTTCCCTAGACACTCCCTGCGTGTAGCGAAAATCTTGTGCACGGAATATAACCTACCCATCTAAGATTATAGCTATATAAAATATTCACCGGATCAAGAATGATACCAGCAAATATGCTGGAATATATGGTAGGGTAGGGTAGGGTATGGTTTCTTTTTCATTGACTCCACTTCTCGCGAAGCTTCTCAAGCAACTGATACATGCTATAACATAAAGCAACAAGATAGTTAAAACAAGTCATGTCTCCAAATAACTTTAAGATGACTATCTTTTGTTCTGTTCTGTCTTCATTTTGGTTATGAGGTTTTGGCTTCTCAGCTAACCTCTTCAAATTATCTGAAATTTCAATATCTTATATATTTTGAGATGGCCTTGTCTTGTCTTGTAGAATCTGAAATACTAATAATGCATTCATTATCCAAATGGAAACCTTGTATTGTTTTAACCCTGCGCCTAACTTTTAATTTAGGTACATCAGAATCAATAATTCTATATTCTTTCACAATTGCTTAGGCAATAATCTAAAAGTTTGAAGTAATATTTGTAGTATACATATCATATTGAGCAGCAACCAAGGCTTTGCCTGCATATAATTGATTGTGGTACATTAACTATGAACTAACAAATATAACATAATTTCGACATCTCAGAAGAACATTCATTCTTCCTAACAGCTATGCCAATCCATGAAATCCAACAAATGATGATTATTAGCTGCTTTGTCGACTTACTTGAATCTCTAATATCTTTGCAATAGCTTAGCATGCCGCTGATAGAAAGATTTTATCCTGCCTAGACCTTCTTCTAGAGCGTATGGATCAACGGCAAAAGTGATTCGCAGCCAATTTTTTAGCCCCACAGCAGTTCCTGCAGAAGTAATTAATGAAGTCTCATTCATAGTCATAACATTGCTGATAGACTACGTCAACATGTACTGAACTTTTAGACGTAGTTAGGTGTTTTCATTGTTGATTTCTTACCAGGAAGAATAATCACAGATTCTTCTTTAGCAAGCTTGAAACAGAAATCAATATCATCACTAATATCATCCAGGAGTGAAAGATTTAATTTCAACTGCATCGAGTTGAGAATAAATAATATATCAGCAAGATGACATAACAAACTAGTTCATTTCAATCACAGAGACTATTTCCTTACCATCATAGCCATAGATCCCTCTGGTTTGTGGGGGCAACTAATGCAAGGGATCTCCTTGATCTTATCGCAACAAAGATCTGCGGTCTGCTTCAATAAATTAAGAGTTTTCTTGAAGAAAACCTGATCAGTTTGCTGAAGAATACGAGGAACTGCTGCCTAAAACACCAAAATATAGGACTGATGAGAAACAAAATATATGATAAGCTTTTGTCGTGGTCTACGTTTACATGAAAAATATATAATGTCAGATAAGTTAAAAGGTATAGAAGTTACAAAGAGGAAACAATACTTAAAAATTTTATTAGCTCGGGAAAAAATATTTCTCAGGTCAAGCATGCAACTTAGCAGCAAAACTTTTCAGTGCTTCATTGTATTTCAGCATCGTAGAGTTGATTTAGTAGTTGTGCTTTTACTGCATATTCTTTGTGGAATATGATAGAATTTTGAAGTTCCCTCTATGATGCAATTGTCTGGCACCGTAACAATATTGAGAGATATTTCTGTTATGTTAGTATTTTTCTAAAAAAACTAAGAAATGCAGGAAAAGTAAACTAATTTGATGTTTTCAAACCAGCATATACGATACAAACCTGAATGAAGGTCGCAGGGCCACCCAAAATATCAAAGTACTTTTTTATACGCTCGACAACCTAAGTTCAAGAGAATGGAAAAATCAGATAAAGAACGTGTAATTTAATACACGTTTATGCAGTGTCTTCTTACATATGAGAGGTCTTTACACACAAGCATAGATATAAAGTGCTCTAAATAACCTTTGCTATGCTAACGGAAGAAGAAAAGAGACAGAAAGGACCTTGGGTTCTCTAAACATGGAACAGGGATCGGTTGTCACGAACCAACCAAGTCGCCACCCGGGCACTATCCATCTCTTTGATAAAGAGCCAAGTGTAAGAACAGGAACAGTTGATCCAAAAACTCCCATTGGCACAAATGGCTGATCTCCAAAAGCAAGGTGTCCATAAACTTCATCGGCTATAACAAGAATTTTTAGCTTGTTTGCAGTCTCTGCAATCTAACCATAACACACAGACAATTCAATTACTCCTACTTCTTTAGATGAAGTCAATTAACATTCTTTGCAGCACTTGAAGCAACATTCAGTCACACTAACCTTCTTCAAGTGTTGGTACGAGTACACATTTCCACAAGGATTGCCAGGGTTTATAATTACCAATGCAACAGTGTTTTGATCTGCAAGAGATTCAATAGCATCAAGATCCACCTCCCAGCCTTTCTCAGGTAGAAGATCAAAACGGCGAGCTTCAATTTTCCTAAAGGCGGCACAAAGTTCATAGATGGGAAACCCTGGCCTTGGAAGCAAGATATTTGCACCAGGGCGGGCAAGCATTGCCATAGCAACATCAATAGCTTGCGTGCAGCCGGATGTGATGAATACATCATCAGATGTTAACTTGTAAGGAATATCACGAGAGAGATATTCAGCAATGGCTCTGTCAAAAGTAAAAAGACATTCAAGATTAAGTAAATTATTAAGTTGCAATCATTGCTATATTAAACTAACAGTTATTTGATTGAAACACAACATCCCCCTAAATGAAAATCCAATAGGGTTTTAAGCAAGAACATACCCAGATTGTTACTCCTAAATTGCTGAACTCAGTTGCAACAGTGAGAAATTAGAAATTGGATTAGGATGAAACAAACCCATAAAAGGAAAAAACACAAATATAACAATTAATTTGTTGCCAAAAGCAAATACTTAATTTGATAATTAGTGTTCTATATGTTATGGAATCAAAGGAGAATTCCACATAACAACAAGCAGAGCCACCAAAATCATATTACAGCAAGAACGAATCACCTATCAAGAATTAGCAATTTTCCAGAGAAACCCAGATAAAATAATCAAATCTTAACACAAAATAATTTACCTTCTAGTTTGAGGAAGACCAACAGTAGGGGCATAGCCATTAAACTTATCAGATTGAAGAGCATCAACAACAGCTTCAAGAGCAACATGAGTTGTGTGAAAGCAAGAATGAGCAGTAGGGTCACCCATGCCCAAAGAAATCACTTTCTTTTCATTTTTCTCATCAACATTCTCCATTAACAAACTTAATATCCCCTTGATGGTGATTGTTGAAGTTGTGTTATCGACTCCATTGCTGATTATGCTTCTATTGCTTTCCATGGTTTCTGACAACACCACAGAGTCTACAAATCTTTGGCTTCGTGTCTCAAAATATATGAGTTCTGCTGGCTGTGCACGTTCAACACCACACGTTGCAGTTTCTGCATGGAAACAAATTAAATTTTAGCTACTTCATACAACTTATTTAACACTGTCATTATGCTAATTTTGTTATATTTCTATTTTTATATTTAATTTTTAAAACATAGGAATATCATCCTCTACCGGGTGGTTATCAAGTAGTAATTTTTTCGAACCCCTCCTAATAAAATTCATGAAAAAAAAACACTCAAATTTTTATTGTATTTTATATTTATCTATTTAATTATTATCCGTTTGGAATAGATAGACATTGATAAATTGGAATTATCGGTTTAATTATTATTAGTAATTATCGTGGCTTGTAAACTCTATTTATAGATCAGTAGTTTCTTTTCATGGGAAATTATTAAAAATTCCATCAAATCTTCTTTTTAAGGATTTTTATCGTTATTTAGTTGTTAAGTTATGTACACTTTCTCATAGTTTTGAAAACCCGACCGGAGCAGCCGGTTCGATCGTTGAACAAGAGATCGATCGTCAGTCCGATACGGTTAAAGATAAAAAATTAATTTGACAAAAATATTATTTTTTTATTTTTTATTTTTCATTTTTAATTGAATAAAATTATTTATTATGGTTTTTACCTGTTTTTTTGGACACGGTTGAACCGAAACTCGTTGAACCTTTTACATCACCAATTCAATCTCTGATCCGGTTATGAAAATATTGCACTTTTTTTTATAGAGTGAGAGTGAAGATACCTATTTTAAATGTATTTTTTTAGCATCTGACGTTGGTCTCTATTATTAATGTTTATTTTTTTCCCTAAATTTTTATTTTAAAAATTAAATATCTCTCGAAATATAAAATATTCCATATAAAAAAATTGCATGTAACTATTTTTCTTTTCTTTTTTTTTTTTCAAGTACATCACAAATACAATTACATATTATCTATCATTCTTTAAAACATCATTTTACTATTGAATCATACTCATTAAGTTGTTATAATTAGTTATAAACAGAATGGGGAATTATAATTTAGTACTTTCGTGAGGTGGCACTACCATTTAATCCATATAATGTAAATTATAGGTCCAAGAGTGTCGGTGTGATTAATACTTACAATTCTTATCAATGATTTTTATCAAATTCAAACTTTATAAGATCGAAATTAGTCCCAAAATCATTAAATCGCACATATTACAAAACCTAAAAATATGATTTATGCTCATAAAAATAATTACTATCTTCGTTAAAATGTGATTATTCTCGCTAAAATATTACTGACCTAATTAAAATATGCGATTAAAAAAAAAAAAAAAAGCAATCCGATTCTGATTAGTAAGAAAGACGTATGAGAATTGAATTGCCTAAAGTACAAGACTCTTCACAACTTGAGCTATGTCTTTTTATGTCAAAATATTTTTTTTCAAAAAAGAGTTTTTGTATCTAATATATTGACACGTCTATTAACAAAACAATTGAGAAAGAAGCCAACGTTTAACTTGCAATTCCTGCCACAAAATTGCACATAAGCTATTCCACACGCAACTTTTACCCATTTGTTTTATAATTTATTTTCATTATGTTCATGTGGTTTCTATTTCATTTATAGAAAGTGGGAGACGAAATATTAAGAGAAGATTTGTTACTTCAACGTGGGAGATACAAATTCAGAGGGTCAACTGATAATAAATTATAAATTTATGGGACAAAATTATAAAAGTATTTATTTTAAAGATTAAAATTGAAAAAATTCCAGATTTTCAAGGTTAAAATTAAAGAAAAAAATAAATTCTAAGGGCCACACATCCTTTAGTCTTAGCATCTTAGGTGTCCTCTGTCCTGCAAGATAGGGATGGAGTTCAAATTAAATGTGGAGGTGTATTGGGTCGGGTTAGATTCGCATTAATCAAATCCATTAAAATTATTTTAAATTTATTTAATCTAACTCAAATAAAAATATTCAATGGTTGCGGGTGGACCTAGACCTAAACGGTTTACGATTCCAGCTTGAACTGAATCGGTTCCAATTTAGTCCTTCATTTTTGAAAAAAAAATGATTTCAGATTCCAAAACGAACCAGACAGAAATCAAACCAAACCGTAACCGAACCGAAATAGATTTCAATTCGATTCGATTTTGGAATCGGAAACTAGGTGGGCCACATTGAAAATTTTCAGCCATCGTTAATCCACAGCCCCTTCCGAGCTTAGTTTATACCAAACAACTGTTACACTAAAGACAGACTCTGATATCATCAATTATATATAGCATTTTTTATACGACATCATGTAACAATATTGATCATAATGTGTTTTATGAATGAATAAATCTAAATATTGGAAGACAATATTTATTACATTTGTGTGTTTTAAGAATAAATCAATCTAAATATGCCAAGATTCGATGTGAAGATAAGTGGTAAAATTAAATAAAATTACCTGATTTTTGGAAGAATTTGTTTGAGAAATTTGAACCTCTCCTTCCTTTTAGAGTTGTTTTGTACAACTGAAAGGCCAAAACAGGCAAAATGAATCTTCTCTTCTAAGAAAGTGTATTATATTATTAGTACATATATATATATATATATATATATATATATATAAATATATATAGCCACACACACACACAGCACACACAAAAATTAAATGGGATCATATCTTATATTTTAAAGATAAGTTTGATGATTCATCAAAATAATTTAATGGGTGCCAAAAGATAACTATTTTTAGACGTTTATCCAACTATACCCTCCCAAGAAAGTCAAATTTACCAAATAGGTTTGTGTCCATTTTAGTTTCTATATGATACCATATAAAAAAAATATATACAACTAAGAAAAACATTATGATGCAAATTTTTTTTACTTTTTTACTTTTTTAATTCTTTCTTTATTTTTTATACCCTAAAAAAAAAAAATTGAACTATGACTTTTAAAAAAAAAATTAGATCTCTGTGTTTCCAGTATACATTTACATGTCTGATTCTAAGAATTACATAAAAATTGTACTACATGTTGGAATAATATTGAGTGATCCCTGTATATACTTATTTACCAGTAAAATATTTGTTATGTATATATTTATTCTTATATAATTATTTGAGAGATACACGTAATAAAATGTCAACCGAAGAGAAATAGACTAAAGCACCTCACACTTTCTCAATTGTCATCCTTATGCATATGCTGACTTGCTAAGTTACTCTAGTTTGGCAAATTCAACTCCAAGCCAAGCTGGAGTTTTGGATAAATTTTTCTCAAGTCAGAAAAAATTCAGATTTCAAATATTTGATAACAGCCAGAGAGATTTTACTAGTTTTATTAACTATTGCCTATAATAGAAACACGATAGTTACTTTAAGATGAGTTACTCTTTGTTTAACGGCTCATATAAACAGTTTTGTTAAAGAGCAATAATTAAGCATGCAATTAGAGTGGTCGACTTTTTATGTATGTGGTGGAATATTTACTTAAATTGGAGTTTAGTTTTGTTGAAATGTTTAGTTTGGTTTTCTCTCAACATCCAATTTAATTAAGAGTGAACAACGACTCCAAGTATTTTCGGAATCGTTTTGTTATGAACCGAAAATTCAATTTTGAAATGATCAGAATTGATTATTTTATGGTAGGTTTCGATTTTTAATATTTAAGAATCAAAATTTTTTTGGTAGATTTGGATTCTTCAATATTTTGAATCGAACGGAACCGAATCATGAAACCGAACCAAATCATTAAAATAATGTTACCTTCATATGCTCTGCTTTAGACCTCTGGTTAAGCAATTGCATGACAGTTTAACTGCACAAATCTAGCATCCCAATCCCATTTAACTTTAATTGAATAGGTTAGTTGATGCTTATCTTACGCGTAAACTGTTTGATTCCCATAGGCTTTCAGCAAACACCTGCATCATCTTTCTTAGTGCTCCTCCTATCAATGAGCAGCAATTTCGTGAAAGCCGGATCATGTGAGACATTTTGTGGAGAAATTTTTTTGATATTAGCATGGGTGACGTGGTATCGCTAATCAATAATTATACAGCAGTGATATACATACATACAATCTCACTTACAAAAACTATACCCCTCTCACTGTAGCTACAGTAATCACTGTAGCTACAGTAAGAGTGGTGTAATTTTTGTAAGTGAGATTGTATGTAAGTGTAGCATTTTTGATAATTATATAATATATATGGTGTTAAATAAAATTATCATATATATAGTTATTTTTTACTATTTAGTATACATAGCAATATATAATTTGGCCATTACATATATGATGTGTTATCACCATTGCATGGTAAAAAAAAATTTCATTGTGTGTGATGAGCGGAAAATATATCAATATTTACCGCCCATTTTACCTAATATTTTGTTTAGTTTCTTGGGTCTGATGAACGTTTTGATGTGTTTTAGTTTATTTTGCAGATAAAATAAAATTGAGACTCAATGGAATCATTTAGGACGAAATGTGGGTCAAATAAGGGCAAAATCTGGACTTGACATTTTGATTTTGGAGATTGGAAACTTGAAATGGCATTCTAACGAAGTACAATTTCGGAAATTCCAACTTTGCGCAATTGTCGTCGTATTTTGGCCATAACTTTTTACACCGATATCGGATTGAGGTGATTCAAGTTCCAGATTAAAGAAAACTCAAAGATCGACAACTTTGAAGCTCATAATAATTTCGAATTCGGAACTTTTGATGACATAAATAGATAAAACATTTGGAAGTGTGTTATGTGTAATTATTTAAGTCATTTTCAAAATTAAAAAATAAAAAATAAATAAAAATTGTCAAACTTCCACCAAGCATACTTGCATGTTTGTGGAGGATTTTGTGCCATGTTTGGTGTCATGTTTGGTGTCATGTTTGATGTCATGTTTGGTGCCATGTTTGGTGGAGCAATTGGTGGAAGCATTTAGATTTGCCTATAAATACCAAGCTAAACTTTGTAAATTTTTCATACTTTCTTTGGAGGAATTTCTCCATGAAAACCTAAAGGAAAGTGTCTTGTATATTTATTTAAGTTTTCTTGTATTTTCTTTTTATTTAATTAATAAAATTTTGTGTGTTTTCATTTACAGCATGAGCAGGTAATCACATTCTGCTAGGGGTGAAAAAGTAAGACTTTTAATATAATAAATTAGATTATCTCCCTTATTTTAATTAAAATTTGGATTAATTAGTTACCGCCTATATGGCCGGTTTAGGTGACAACCTTATTTACCGCCTATATGGTTGGTTTTACATTTCAGACATAATTTCCACCTATATGGTCGGTTTAGGTAATTACCTTGTTACCGCCTATATGGTCGGTTGGATTTAATTGAGACAAATGAAATTACCGCATTTATGATCTGGTTAAATATAATTAATTAATCGATAAACATTGACAATAAGGGAGATTTCTAATTCTGAAATATTAAAAGTGGATCCTCTAACCCCAGGATTTTCTTTCATTATTATAATTTTACTTTTTATTTATCAAGTTATTTTTATGATGTTTTGTTTATTTAAGTGTTTAGTAATCCTAAGTATGTTTTGTAACTAAACATATTATCTAGGGGTGTGATGAATTCCAATATCACCGGTTTATAAGGGGTTATTTCATGTCTTGGGTAATATAAAAGTTTATTTATTAAGTCTTAAGCTTAATGTTTCTTGTTAACTGGCCATTAATAAGATTGATGTGGTAAACTTAAAATAAATTTGACAAAAGAATTTTAGGTTTCAGCCTTAGACTTAATAGCTCACGATCTTTCTTGAGGATAGATAACCCTTTAATAGATTTTCTTACATGATAGACACATACCTGTCGGACGGGGGTAGCCACAATTGGAGCTTAATCTTAATAAATTCAGATAACTTGGTTGGCATAGACATATGATTAATTGGGTTACACTGGGTATTTGCATCTGACCATCGACAAAGGCTTTTGCATAATTTCGTGTTCCAGGTTAGTAAATCAATATATTACACAAACATGAGATAACTACTTCATCTTTAAAAGATATTGGAAGGATTCACAACCCTAGATAGTTTTGTAATATTGAATTTTATTTTAATTCAATTTCGCGATATTTTATTTACTTGTTTAAAGTTTAAAGTCACCATCCAACCAAACAACCAATCTATTATATACTTGTAAAAATTTGGCTTCATAAATTAATAGCTTAGGCATTAAGTCCTCATGGGATCGATATATTTATACTACTTGAACGATACATGCGCTTGCGTTATACGTGTGTGATTACGCCGGTCAGTGTGATACGAGCATAGGTGCAACATTCCCAAGTTGGGAAAATTCTATTAAGGGTAAGCAAATTTCTCATACCTATTGGAAATTCCCAAACTCGTCCCAAAATTTTCGAGACAAGATGGATATGGAAATACTATTCAAGATCGATCAGGTATAAAATGAATGTATCTGATCGAGTACTACCGTATTCCGGAATTCTCGGGTTGGGTTTGGGAATTCCCAAACCCATTTATTTTTTATTTTTGGGAGGTTACTTTCATGTTTATCAATGATGATAGAGGTTACTTTCATGCTTGTTTAGTCATCGTCAACGGCAAAGAAAAAAGCGCTATATTATTTGTTATTGGTGGATGGATCTGAGTCATCCATGATGGGTCAATCCAACCACATCATCAAGGGAAGTTAACAAACCTCCTTTGATAATTTGGCACATGCATGGGAAGTTAAAAAAAAAAAACAAATTTCGTCCAACTTTAGTTAGGCCTTGATATCTTATTGTACAAAATTTTTAGTGGCATGTTTCTAAGATGTTTTTAAAACTATGACATCTGATCTTTAATTCGGCATATCATTTGCTTAATTGAAAAAGTCGTAGACTAATGAAGTCTATATATGGTCTTAAGCGGACATATAGACAATGGTATATACGATTTCACAATATAATCATTTCGAACGATTTCATTGTGATCGATGAGGATCATTTTATGTACATGACACACTCACAAAATAATTTTTTACTCCCAAGTATAAGAGTGTCGAAATAATAAAATAATCTAGTAAGTCCGGAGTCGATCTACATAAAATAGATTTAGTAAAATAAATAAAAATTCAAGTGGAAAAAAATAAAATAAAAAAGGCTAAATTGTTTGAAATGATAGACAATTTTAAATTGGACTGCGACAATAAAATAAAATGCTGGGGCTACAGGATCCAATCTTGATATTTCAAATATAGAGAAATCTTACTTTTTATAATATTTCAAATATAGAGAAATCTTACTTTTTATAATATATAAATTGTTATTATTACTCAGTTAATTTACTTCATGAATTAAATATGCCAAAACATATAAATCAACTATAAAAGCGGTGATAAGATTTGTCTATAACAAGTCCAGTTAAGTACTCAATTATGCCAAATAAATAAAACAAGCCATAAAGGCGGCAACAAAATTTGTCAATATTTATTTCAGATTTAAATTACTCTCTCATATAATATTGGGTAATGTATTAATTGTACCAACCAAGATTTATTTGTCTACTGAGAATCAAGACACCCGCAAATATAAGAGAATATTAAATATTAGTCTTCAGATTATAATTCATATATTA